>OENT01000598.1:72901-93846 GCA_900239685.1 Rotaria macrura
AAGTTTAAAGTGTTTTTACTTTAAACTTTAACACTTTTTTTAAAGTGTTTTAAAGTTAAAGTGCCACCCCTAATTTCACCAATTCACCAGTATAACTTACCACTAAAAAACATCGACTACAGTATTCTCTTATTGAATTAAGTTATTGATGATGATGGTAGTTTTCACTGATACATTTTAAGTCTAAAAAAGTGTCGAATCTTTTTCTCCTGTAAAATGCAATATGTGATATAGCTAAATGCTCTATTTTATATAGCAAGTATCTAAAAATTGTACAGTTACACTATTCTCATTCAAATGTTTTTAGAAAATGATCCCATTTTTTCTCTTTCGCTCTCTCCGTTAGATAAGCGAATTCTCTCGGCGACAATGATCGTGTCGAATATTGTTTCTATAATTTCAACTTCCATGATACCGAATATCACTCGTTGCCATTTGGAATTCATCGTCGATCTTTCAATATTCATAGAGAAATAAACATCTTAGGATCACATATGGGAAACATTTCTACGTCGAATTACAGTCTCTATGAAATGAGAAAATGTTTCAACTTCGAAAATGGAGTATGGCTCAAATTAAATACATGAATATACTTTGCTAAAGTTAGCTACTGCTATCAATCATTGTAGACTTCTACAATGGCAAAAAGGTGCTCTCTTGTACTCAGTCGATTAGAAGAAGGCAACTTCTTACTCTTGTGTTTCTAAAGAGAATACGACGAACATTTCCTTGCGGTTGATTGTTAATGATTCTTTCCAAAAATCTTTTGACTTGACAATACTTCATCTAATAATTATTACCGTAGTTCGAACTCTGATGAAAACTGTTTCAATAAAATTATGTTCATTTTTTAAACCTTCATTCACGATTTCTACTGTGTTCAAAAGAAATATGAGACATTAACAATGACATTTCTTAAGATTCAGAAGTTATTTCGATCAGATGCCAAGCTTAGTATAAATATTCATTCGAAATTCTCATGAAAGATGACTGAATATCATTTGATTTGCTTAAGAGCATCTTAATGATATGTGTTCATCAAAAATGACGAAACTATGAGGCTTGATTAGATGTCAAAAATGCCAGAGCAAGATCTCCGTGGACTTCATTGAGTGCGAGATAATTTTCCGTCTTGGCTTCGTTTCCCGCGGAGAAGTCTTTTCTCATTTGGTATACAGAAACTTGCGTTGTCTTATAAAGACAGAGGAGCCCTTCGGCCTGGACTAGCGTCGAGACGATTACAGGCTGAACTAGTAAAGATTTTCCTTGAGCCAAGCTTAGATTGAAATCGTTTCACCATATATATAAATGTGTGTGTGTGTGTCCACTGTGAAGCAGCGATGAACTATTCATTTCAGTGAAATTGATCAATATCGTTTTTGAGATACGTCCATCTAAATTTCAAATAGCTTTCGTTTAAAATATGTTATGAATAACAAAATATAGAAATATTCAAATATGCCTTTGAAATACTCGCTTTATCTAATTCTGAAGTAAACTAATTATTTACGAATGCATCTTTTGATATCATCGACTTCTCTTTTATTTATTGATGACATTTTATTCTTCGTTGACTTTGGGATATCCTATATCTTTCAACATATTTTACACATGCATTTTTCAATTTATTTTAATGGCGGATATTGTTCACTCATGTTGAAAACGTTTTCTTTACCACTCAATACCGTAATTCATAGTTAACTAAACTGAAACGATGTTTCGTTCAAAAACGCGCACGATTTAACATTACGGCAAGCCTGCATTGATGAAGAATAATCGTTCCATCGAGAATTCCTTTCGAAAGATGTTAATATTTCAAGTTTTGCTTTTATTTAAGAAAAGGATTATCTGAAGGGATGCATTGACTACGAAAGTACAATAGTACAAGTGGAATGAAGATTATTTGTACGAGGATAATTAATAAGAATGCCCACCAATATGTTTTGAACATAGCTGAATAATTCGTAAGCAATAGAGAACTAAGTCCAGCACTAATGCTTAAAGTATTACTGTCGTCTAAAAGTAGCGGAAGACATTTATGAAATTGGTCACAATAACCTTGATTTGAATTGCATAACGAACCATCTAAACAATAATAATATTTATGATTATCGATCATTCGATGTCCTAATCTAATCTTACATGGAAAATACAAAGGCTTAGAAGAATTTAAACTTGTATGAAGTGTATGATAAGGAACACATGAACCATCTTTTTCAAGACAAGCAATCATACATAATGTATCGTCGGATTCTTTTAATTGACAAGGCCGAAGAGAATGTAATGTACAAATAGACAATTGACATGAACCATTTCGACAAAGTAAAGCACCACCACCGCATATCGTATTGTCGGCTTTGAAATATTTTTTATCGGTATCAGGACAACTCGCTGAAGCACCCAAACATAGAACAGCTACTTTACAATCAGTCTCGGGACGGCATTGATGACCAGCAGGATGAAATTCACATGAAGATTTACAACAGGAACCAGCGGACTAAAGCGATTGAAATGTTCTTTTGCCTTTCAAATTTAAACTTACCGGGGAACAAACAGCACCGGGCTTGAGTTTACAATCGGATGCACAACAAGAATGAGCCGTACCGATTTCATCGCAAACTTCACCGACTGAAAATACACCATCACATTTACTTTGAATTGTCTTTATAGTTGATAAACACTTTGGTTTCCATTTGCCCAACAGTTCTAAGTGTTTCCTAATCATCGTACAGTTAAACATAAAATAATTGACTTACGAAATAACAGCTATTCAATGTTTTCAAAAGTGTTTTACATACGAAATGGAATCCAATGAACAATGAGAATAAACTCGATTATTCGGCAAATATCCTTCGGTACTACTTGAATACATGAGATAGCTTCCACCTTCTTCATTCGACGGATCGCATTCTTTCTGTCGATCTTTAAATTCATTTATATTATCATGATTTGCACTCATCGAATGGCCGATTTCATGAAAGAACGTCATTTCACCTCTAACCAATAGACATAAGATTTAGAAAAATACAACAACACAAATTCTATGATAATAAAACACAAACAACATACTTATTCAAACTGTAACTAGAATAGAAGTAAACTAATTTAAATGCAGCAATAGACAACTGCGAACTTACTCACTACCATCGAAACTAGCGGTAACAACACCTACATTAGCAGAATATCGAGGATTGAAGCCAGTATTCTTTGATGACCAACTGCTAATTTCTTTGAATTCCTTGCAAACATTTCCCATCAATGACCATCCTAAATTTATCGATCCGTTGAATACAACAATTGTTGATCATCTCACTTGCCTAATGCTACAGTTTTGCCATCTGTTGATGTAAGTTTTCTTGATGTAAATCCATAATAGAGACATGCTGATTCGCTATTAGTTGTTTTTTGATGATAATTAGCGAATAGAGCAATAAGATCCAAAAGTTCGTCGCTTTCTATCTTGGCTTCACAAAATTCTCGTAATGGATTCTGTTGACGATTGTCATTCGTATCTTGTTGATCACATATATTTTTTGTCACGACTATAAATATAAATTCAATGGAATATCAGTCGTATGTCTGTATGAGTATCGAAACGAATTACGTGTTATTCCATGGACGAAGAATTGTAGGGTGATATTTTTTGTTTTTGCCGTGTACGGAAAACGATAAAGCTTATAGAGCTCATTAAGTCCTTCTACATTTCGATGAACATATGCACTTAGCAAATTATTTGCTTGAAAATAATCCTGATCTGCTCGTGTTGTGTATGTCTATGTGATAAAAGATCATTGTTGATCATGGATAAATATCAAAAACAAAATTCATCTGTATAATCAATCGTACCAACATCCATAATGGATAGTCAATGACGAAATGAATACTACAATAGAATGTATTGGCAATTGCTGTTTTAACACCAAAAGAGAAGACGAATGTGATAACAAGGCAAATAGATCGATGTAGATGAGACATGAATCGACTTCTTTCGAGATAATCACTCAGATACTAGGCGCTTCACACAGATGCAAGTTAATTGATTTTCTTCAAACTATGATTTCGATCGATCGACGACGTTCATCGATAGATACTTATTGCCAATATAAACATTATTATTTGATATGACATCGAATAGGATCTCGTGTTCATTACTTCTGATAGTGATTGTTTAAACATGATTGTCAATCTGTAAGATATTTTGCCTGTTCGTTCGGATTTCTCCGTTGGTGAGCATCAACATAGTTCTTTATCAACTCTTTTTAATTAAACGATTGTTTCATTTCTTGAAAACTATTGATCATACATTTCATTCCTTTTGGGAAGCATATGTTTTCCTGAACAACAAATTAAATTCAACACGGTTGACTTGACTTTTCTTCACAACGCATAATGTTGCATCCTGGTAAAACTGAATTTCACAACAAAATAAATTTAAAAAGAAATATCTCTTCTGTTGAATACAAACTTTTTCAAATTAATCATATTTCACAAATATGCTATAAGACTACATCAAAATCCATCGAGATGATCAACATAGATTCTTTTGAACATCTTAGGAAAACAAAGATTTGATTCGGTGTTATCTTAACTTCTAATTAGACTAGGAAAATTCTTGTCTTAATTTTTATTCTTAAATTGAACTCTAGAGACATATTCAGTAAGAACAATAAGCTTCAGAAAATAATCAAATACTTATCTGAATTAGATTTATTCCGTTTACAATAGGACAAGAAGATTTTTCTATTTTCATTTTTCTTGTTATGTTAAAAGCTATTTTAGATCTGTAAATAGAAGAACAGTAAGAAAATAGTAAATTCCCAATTCATATTTCTCAATTCAATGATGCTCTGTGAGATTACACATTAAGTAGGAAAAAAAAGAATCTTTCATCTCCTATCGCATTTCAACTTGTAAATAAAGTTTATTATACCAGATATCAGCTGCACAGAACATTTCTCTCGTATTCAATTCGAATTTCTGCTGACCTTCGACAAATTTATTGAACTATTAACATGTGTAGCTTAGGGTGTGTCACTTTATCTAGTTAAATAAAGTAATCATGGATGAACTTTACCGGAAAAAGGTCAATTTATACAGTGCAAACTACGTGTCTTTCTGACTACGGTCAAATATCATATAAATTAGAACGCCAACAGTGTGTTCTTAAACAAGACTTCTTTGTTTAATCAGTTGTTAGTTGAGAAATTGAATCCTAATACTTCAAGTCGTCTATTGATATTTTGATACAGCATCATAAATTAATAATGGTGCTGTATCAAAATATCAATACATGGTGTTAGATCACGACATTAGTATTAAATTGTGGAAGTTCGAACTTAACTTACTTTAATTTTTCAAAGTAAAATAATAATGAAATACAAGTCCCGACTTGTGATGGCCACTTTAACATTAAAACACTTTAAGAAAAGTGTTTAAGTTAAAGTGTTTCTACTTTAACTTTAAAGGTTACAGTTCAAGTGATTTAATTTTACTTTATTTTTTAAAGTTAACGTCAATTTTCTTTTTTTTTATACTTATCACTACCCAGACTGGTTGATTGACGCCCGCTATAGATTCTCTGCAACTTATGAGACGACCAAAAAAAAATGAAAAAATAAACTAGTTTCACGCAACTTTATACAACTTTAAATTTTAAGATTACAGTATAGAGTTATTTAAAGTCGTTTTAAATTGCATTATTTTTCATTCTTTTCTTGTCGTCTCATAGGTTGCAGAGGTTCTGGTGAGCATTAATCAACCAGTCCGGATAGTGATAAGTATAAAAGAGAAAATTGACGTTAACTTTAAATTTAAACTTAAGTTAAAGTGCCACCCCTATCCCATCGTCTAGTTTACAAAACTTCTTGGAACATGTCATGGTTCTTCAGAGTACACATTTCGGTATTTCGATTCGCATGTTTGTGCAATTCTAGAGTTCAACTAGATTAGATTCTAGATCATATTGTAAGAAATCTTGAACAAGCTCTCTTATAGACATCAAGTATTTAATATTTAGACTCTCTTATATGGATTATAAAAAACTTGCAGTTCTTCTTTGAAAGCACTTGATTTTCAAGATACGAGTTTTCTAGAAGCTTGACATCTGTCAGTAAGTTCTAAAAACTAGACATATTAAATGTTGGATAAAATTTATCAAAATCTCTTTCAACTGAAATTCGAACCATGATCGAGCTTTTCTTAGGGCGCTAAGCTTAATCGATAGACAAGCAATCATTGAAAACGAAAGGATGCACCAGAACATATCTTGATTATCATCTGCTAGAGTTCATGGTGATTCGAAAAATAAAAACCACACAATACAAAAGACTTTAATATTCTAAGAGAACGCTAAAATGGTGGAAAAAATGACTTGAGTACTTGTTTTTGAGGTTTGTCAGCAGACTCATGTAGAGAACAAGTGAACACGTGTGATAACATCGTTTCTGCTTTTCATACATTAGCTTCATCTTCTGTTTATGATGTCAGAACAAATGATAAGTGGCTAACTCTCATCTCATCGAACTCTTACATGCAAAGAGTTTCTTCGGACTATACTCTCTGAAAAATATTGTGAGATAAATCATCGTGACTAAATGTCGAATTGAAAAGAAAACTTTTAATATTATGGAAAAATGTTTTTGAATTTCAGTTATTCAAATCAGTTGAACATCATGAATTATGGTTGAAATGATAATCTCAATACGAAACAAAGCACTGGACCATAATCAAGATCACTAATTGATATTGATTTGATATCTCCATCGATGAGAACAATCGTACTGCTAGTATTCGAAAACGAACCACACATATATGTATATGTTGGAGAAGAAATCAAAACTCAGGGCAATTTACAGTTTCCCTAGGGGAAATTCAAACTTGTTTGTATTGTTTATATAATTTTCGATTTCCCTGAAATAATTAAAAATAAATATTCGTCTTGACGTCTGGACGAGAATGTTTGTGCGCACGTCCATCATCTTTGTTGATGTAGCTGTAGCAGAGTCAGTTTAAATGAACAATATAAGTGCTGGTTTGATTGGTATGGGTCCACATCTTGCTACAGTCACACCCACGTATAGACCGACATCCACCAACATCATCATCCAAATAGTAAATTTTCACCTATTTCAGAAAAAATCGAAAGTTATGTAAAAAAAATTACAAAAATGTTTTTATTTGCCCTAGAGGAATTTTAAATTGCCCTGAATTTTAACTTCCTCCCGAACATATATGTGCAAGTACATCATGTTAAATATGAATGGAACCTATAGTTATCACGACGATTTATGAATTGTATTAAATGTAAATTCAATATTGATGCGGCAATGATCGTAAATAGGCGAAATGTTGACTATCAGCATACCACCTTTCAACGTAAATCTATTCGATCAATGACGTTCTTATCTATAAAGTATTGAAAGAAACGATAGGACGACCATGTATATATATATAACCATATGTGCATCGCAAACGATTGCAACTGACTTAGCTTTAGTGTAAATGTGCGTTTCTAAGGCCTGAATGATCACCATGTAGATTTGATGACTTGCATCATTTTCACTTTTCATAATGATCACTTGAAAATATTTCATATTGATTTAGAAAGTATTGCAAAAAACAACTTGTTAATGATTGCTGATGTTCGAAAAGAGAAAGGATTTGATGGTGAGTGTTGACATATACCTTCAATAGAGTGCTGTTAAACTGAAGTGTTCATTTCATACATAATACAGACTGATTACGAAAGAACAACGAGTGAGAAAAGTACAAAGCGAGTCTTGTTTGCTCAATTAAATTAACGTTTGCATCGGCAAAAGACTTTTCAAAATTAGTGTTTAATTGAATCTAACTGTATCAGACGAAAGCATTGATCTTAATCGAATACGAGAGAAAAGTCACATAAAACTTGACAAATTAATTTTAAGAAACAAATACAAAGAAAATCGACGTATTCTATTTTCAGAACACGTCGCGTGTCTTTTAGAACATAGGAAACTCTGAAGTTTGGCATAGAACTTAAAAGTAACTATGAATTAATTAATGATTAGATTAGATTTACTTATTAGCATGAGGTATTCTAATAATATAAACTGATGTAATGCGATATGTGAAAGACAGTCTATAATAAGAAACGAAGAAATTTTTCAAAACATGAATAAAAATTGATGTCTAATAACTCATTGATATCAAAGCAATAATTTCGTTATGCTTACGAATTTTTTGTACGTATTTTTATCAATATTTGATTTAAATACTGCATACGTATATGGAGTGAAAAATGTATAGAATATTAAATATAAGCGCCACGGCTTTGATCCCTTTCATTTCTTTTCGTTAATCACCTTCTTTTCTTCCTATATATCCTATCTATACATTACCTGTTTTACTCTTCAAACGATACATGAGACATTGTTCTAGTAGCATCGATGTTATATTTAGTTAAAAAATAGCATTCAAGAAGGAATGAAGCAACAATAAACTGCATCATTCTTTCAAATAAAACAACAACTCCAGCGTCTGATCCGATATTACTGTGCGCATCAACGTTACGTGCAACAACGACGTCACTCAATGCGTTACAGATCCATGGTATCGACAAAAGCTCGAATTCGTATGTTATGCCAATAAGTTATATTGACAGCTTCGTTTTTCTTGTTATCCACTATCGAGATGTTAATGGAGAAAAAATACCAGATGCATATCCTGATTTGCCATCGACGTACAAATTACAACCTACAGATCGGTTCAATGTTCTACGATGAAAGCATACGACCTTGATTTTCCTCTGTGTAAATTGAGTAGAAAAGAAAAACAACTTGTATTGCAAACGAGGAATGATTAATTCTTGTTTATCAAAGAACTCGTTTCGAGACGTCTTTTTTATGTATATTATAATTGAAGAGTACATTGAGAAGTTATATATTGTTTACTAATTGAAATCGAATAGAGACGAAGGAAAACTATATTCCACCTTGGCAATTTATATAGTATGCAAATGACATGCTGTTTTTTTCTTTTCTAACAGATCGAATCATACGACGAACAAAACATTGATGTTTCCGTCTCTCATACTGTTAGCTGTCGATCTCCATCTGCAAAAGAAGAACGTCGTAAACTGGTCACTATTCGTCAAAATCCGGCAATCGATAAGTAATTAATTCAATAGTCCTGTGCAAATCATCGAAGTGGATTTATATGTACATAGTTTTTCATTTTTAATTTTGAAATACTTGTAATTTGAATAATTTAATAATGAAAAATAATAATGACTCATCGTTTTCATATCTGCATAGTTTCATTCTAGAACGAGAAACACTACTGCGTCGTTCATTGATACATTCTAATCGTCGACTACTCAATTCGACACTCGACCCCTTAATTCTAGTCTATTGCTCGATGCATTCAATTGGATTGTATTGATATTTAATCTGTATAGTTCATACATGTTTTAACGAACTGTGTTCTAGTTCATTCATTGATATTTTATCTCTAATTGAGATTAAGTTTTTTTTTGAAGAATCACTTTGCATAAAATCAAACATGAATCATTTCGATCTTATTAGCATGAAATCAGCATGTTTAGTCTATGATGTTTAGTCTGCGTTATGATAATGATTTTCATCGTAGTTTAAACATAGGCTTGAACACTTCAGCGAACGAGCCACTGCCACCATAAATCATAGATGAAGTCGTCGAGTGTTACTCAACAAATATCGATAACCTTAAGAATAATAAGAAGACAAATAGAAGTAACTCTTAACGATCATTATTCTGCTCGTTATTGACCATCGAAGCGTTTTATGAAGAACGTGTGAACGCAAATATTTTTATTTTGATTAGATCAAACCGTTCGAAGTCGATTTCAGCGTAGACATTTGAAAAAAAAGCAATACTCCATAAATATGATCAGGGTCAAGACAAGTGGAAATGTCTGATGACTTATTTGACTTTGAAAAGGAAAAAGATATTCTTCATTCTAACAAGCAAATTTCTCAACAGGTTGATATTTGATTTTTAAATTGATCCGGCCATATTTGGACATGAAAAACATCACCATAGAAATGATGTGTGAATACTAAAAATTAACAAAATAATAGACAGATACGTATTCTCGAGAATGAATAACTCGAGACGAAGAAAGAATAGAGGAAAATGCATTTCTATTAACATTGTTAAACGAGCACAATTGAACCTTTCTTTTATTTGGTATTTCATAAGTGTTCTTAAATGTTTCCGTGGAGAGATTCAGCGTGAGCATAATTTTCTTTAATTTATCTTATAAACCTGATCGGGGTCATGAGTTGCACAGTCAACAACAATCATATATTTAATAGTATTGATTTTCTCGATAGCCCAAAGGAAAAAAAAACAAAATAACTTTATTGTTCTTGTTCGAGCTTAACAAAAAAAAGTAGAAGGATAATGAATATTTATTCCCCGACAACAATTTCTTATAATTTGGATTCCAGTTTGGACTAATGTCAAGTGGTGTTCATAATATACTTATGGGACTACTGCTACTGATTTATGCTAATTCATTGTATGCAATGTGAAACATTGAGGTTTTTAGTCTATCGTACGTACATTTCTTTTATGGGCAATTACTATCGAATGACATATTGCGTGGACATTTTATCTTTAATGTATAGTTGTCGACAAAAGAATATGTGAAAGAAGATAAATAACAGTGTCTACTCGATGTCTACAGCAAATACACATGTTGCTCTCACTAAGTAGAATTTCTCCTTTCTGCCTTTATTCTTCACATTTCTTTCTTTCCTTCTTTTTTCCTTCTATGGAATCTCACTTCTCTCAGATGTTTGACAATACGAGAACAGATTGTGAAGAGAAAAGAAAGAGAGAAGTAGATTCTTTTTCATTTTGACTAAAACTCTCTTCCACTTTCAAAGAGATTTGCATTTATATATTCAATCTGACATTCATATTCATTATTTGTTCACACCTGAGCTCGTCATCATCACTAGAATAATACGAAATTCAGGTAGCTTATGACGATTCAATTGATTGTCAAACTAACAACACGATAGTCTTACCAGACGAGAAGCAACAGCCATTTCATTAATTGTGTTCATCTAACGATGAAAGTAAGCTTATCTGTGTATTTAATTTCTTTTTCATTAATTAAATCAAATCAGACTTCAAATTTCCAACTAATAGTTTTCTCGATCCTACAAGAGATTTTTAATTTTTATATTGGAAATTTTTCTTGACTGTGACCAGACGCCTAGACTATCCTACACTCGTCATAATGTACAAACACATTATGTTGCATTATTTACTTTTATTTCTATTGATATAAATCTAAATCTAAAGCTGAGTACTCAAACACATACACACACATATGCTCTAATAATCAATCTTATTATACAAATCATGTTTCAAGTTTTGTCAATCATGCTTAAATTAGTAATAGAATTTGTTGCGTCTGGCAAGAACTGAGAAAAATGCAAGAGAAAATTTTAGTTTGCTTAATTAGATAACCTTGAAATAATTCTCATAATTATTTAGAATGATACTGTGATAATTCAACATCCGTCTGTATCAGGCATTACTCTAGTCAAACCGCTCATGTCAAAAACGCTTGTATATCGAACAAATAAAGAAATTGATAAATGCAGTGAACTCTTACGAAATATCTTATGTGTTCAAGGTAAAAAATCAATGATTTTTTTTTCTAAAGGATTTTTCAATGTTTTTCTTTTGAATAATAATTTGAAGAATCACGTCGAAATGCGAATCATTCAGCTGCGCGTGAAGTAGATCGAAAAAAGCAACATCAACAACAATCACCAATAAATGTAAAATCGAAACAGCCAAGTAGAAAAGCTAATGCCATTAAATCGTCCTTCATCAAAACTAGTAAGCTTATTGACTTTAAAAGAGAACGAGAGTTGCAATAACAATGAGAGTACTCGATCTAATTTACAGACGCAGAAATAGATGAACATCGATCATCTTATTCACAAAGCAAAACTTCACATTCAACCAATGGAGTCACAATGAAGGTTTGTTCTTATTGTATACTTGTTTGTATCGTCTTTTAGTCACAATCGCATATTTACAAATGATTGAAGCTAAATCACCAAGTGACTATTCATTTCTAGTACCTTGCCTTGTGCAAGATATGATGTACATGACATAATGCACCAGAAGTGGTTCATTAAAACAACAAAGGAAAGATTCAATTTCTTCGGCATGACTGCTTCTTTTAAATGTTTTGAAATAATTCTTTAAGACATCTAGAGATAATTGCTACCTTTACTTTTAGGAATCTTCATTAATTAAGAATCGTGTAAGTTCGAGTAAATCTCGTAAATATGCTGGACGTTCTCCATCTCTAACGCGGAAGTCTTACCAACGCGTTAAGTCCCCATCGAAAAGAAATCCTCCAAAAAAGTCTTCTCCATCAACCGTACGTCTTCGTATTCGAAATAAAAAAGATTTGATTCGAAGTTCATCGTGTAATGATCTAATATCCAGACAATCGAATCGTGTACATCAAGAAGAGAAACGTTTGATTCTCGATAAATTTATTACATACTTAACGCGTATTCGAATGATTTCCAAGCAAATTCGAACTCGCAATATTGAAAATATTCAAGGTTAATATATTATGAACGGAAGAAAAAGCACTTTTCATTGTACGAGATAATATTTAGATGCTGTGTGTTGTCATTTATGGAATGAACTTGAAAGTTCTCTTTCGTCTGCTCTGTTGTACGCCAATGATAATATACAATTTCAGCTATCATTAGGGCCTTTGCAAAGTGAAATAGTCCAACTGCGAAAGTAAGCTAAGAGAGAAAAAGGAATCCTTTGAAGAAACATTGCTTTTAAAGACAATTGCATGCAGCCAACGTTCAATTACATGACTACGATCTCACACGTCGTAATGATGAAAAATGTTTGTTTCATTTTCATTCCTCATATTCCTCATCTATTCATTGTTTGTATTCTTCGAATAGATATTAATTTACAAAAACAATTTCATACAACTCAACGTCAATGTAGAGACTTACTAGTACATAATACGGAATTAAGAACGAAATGTCAACAATTACAAGATAAAATGAATCAGTTAGAACGAAATAATATTCGCCTTATACAACGATCGACTCGAGAGGTCAATTTTTAGTTTTTTTAAAATTGATTTTCGTAAAAATTTCGTTTCCAGGATCTTCGTTCTCTCGCCAAGCCTTCTCCCGTGATTTCATCGGATAAAAACTTTGATTTCCGTGAACAAATAATACTATTGAAAGAAAAACTATATCATACTTATGATGATCTTGCAACATTGTTTAATAGAAATCACACACTTGAAAATTCCATTAAAGAAAAAGATCAAGAATTATTATTGTGTAAACAACAGATCAGGTATTGCATTGAAATAATACAATGATGAAAGCATACTTGTTTTCCTTTCGTTTCACTTTCTAGTAATGTAAAACAAGCAGCGCAGAGTCTTTTATATGATCTTAATAATCAGTCGATGACAGACAAAATCAAACGATTCATAGACAACCTTCTAATTGATCACAACTGCAATGGAATAAAAACAAAGTAAAATTTTTTCTTAGGTTTTTCTCTTGAAAACAGTATTACTCGTGAAACATAGAATGACTATTTCGAATAAAACAGATAGGATACAGAAATGATTGTTTCATGTTGTGATTGATTTGTTCCAGTAGTAACATGATAACTACTCTACACGTAACACGGTGCTTGAAAAAATAAGCGTTTCGATTTTAAATATCGTGACATTATTCTGTTAATAGAAGTTAATACACATCAGTGAGTGTATTTACTTGTGCTCTCAGTGAATCTGAAATAAGATTTCCTTATTTTAAATGTTACATTCTCAAAACAATAGACATGATTGACAGTCTTTTTAATAGGCTTACTTGAAAGGAGAGACTTTTCGTCCGCAAATTCAAGAGTTTCTAAGTCTGGGAATCATATTCTGTTTGTCAGGGAGTGAAAACTTTCAACTGAATTCTATATGAAAACGATTCGTTGATTATTTCTTTAGAATAATATTCTCAAATCTCAGAACATCTCTCACATATAGCTGAAAAGTGTTTTTCTCGATATGAAAATAGAGATGAAGAAAAAAAAACCAGTTTTACCTCTATTCTATTTTTTATACCGGGTACTGTCAGTGAAACTGCAAGTTATCTTAGCATTTTCCTAAAGTAGAAATCCTCTTCTTTTCAAGTGTAACATGCCAAACCAGTAAACCTTACTTCAGCTTCATTGAGAGTACCAATGAAACGTATTCACTTATGTACGTTAGATATTACAAGTAAGGCATCGATAAAAAAATGCTTTCTGATGCAATCCTTTTATAACAAAAACGTTGAACTCGAATATCTCTAATCGCATTACCCTAGTATACTTTATGAGTAGGCATTCGCTTAAGTGTTGAATAATTATGTTGCTAATGCCCACTATTTAATCCTAGTTACCAAGGACAGTAATACGAACGGAAGAGAAATTTCTCCAATCTTGACTTGAAGCTAACACTATAGCTACTTTCTTTATTTGTGTAAAAGACTTTTCTATTCGTATAATTTTGCATAGAATACTATACATACATAATAGAGCAGAGAAACATGGTAAAGATGAATTTCGAAATAATTATATTGTTCAACCTTCCTCCCAATTACCATCAGTAAGCATAGCAACTCAATTTATATAAAACATGTAATTTTCATAATTCAATTCAAATGAATGTGAGACAACGCGCTGTTTTTCTCTAAACCAAGAGATACACACTCGTGCAGATTGGTAAAATTTCTTTCTGTTGGCTATTTTACTATTCTATTAAGTACAAGACAAATAGTGAATTAAATAAAATAAAATATAGAGATTTGAATTCAAAATTGAAAAGTTCGATTATCTTGATTGAGCAAGATGTCTCTTCTGTGAACTACTTAGATTTATTCATTCTTCAAGATTTAATTGACAATGAGAGAATCACATTGAATTCATGAGCAAACTTGTTTTATGTGATTTTCTCATTAATTAAATTTTATACTGCAATCAGATGAAATTTAATTAAATGAATAATACTTTCGAAGTGCAAGTTGGTTTTTGAAAGTCAGATTTATGCTTTCTGTAGTTAAAAGGATTGAATCGAAAATACTGAAGTTCTACAGCCAGCAATTAAAATGACATGAAAAAAACTCACACGCCTGACCTCTATCGTATAAATGGAATGAGTCGAATGAGACAGACCTTAGATTAACTTGACTCTCCCAGCAAGTGCGGTACCATATCGTCAACTGTATTGACCTTAATGGATGCATGCTGAACTTCAACCTTCGCATGGCATGAAAAACAAATCGGCAGAATTTTTAGTCCTTTGTCGATGCTAGTTTGCCTATTCCAACGAATTCGCAATAAAGGAGAATTTTAAACGGCATGAAAAAAAAAATTTTCTCCCCTTGATAACTTTGTTGACTAGAAAACATCTATGTATAATACACATTATTTAAATCGTATGACAATAGAATATGTGGTTCAAATATGAAAGCTATCTGTTATCAGACATATGTTTTAAGAGATATTTTAAAAAAAATGACTAATTTTCATCTGACAACAACATTGCTACTGAATTATGATGTCGGATTCGTTTTAGATCTTGCCAACGCTCGTTCAACAACCTCTTGTAAACCTTTCGAGACAAAGAAAAATTACAAGTGCATATGCTTGTCTATATCAAGCACACTACCAATTTATCTAGCATCTGTAGAAAGCGAAAGGACTTTTTTAAGCTCAAAGTTTTTCAAAACTATCGACTTTGTCAGAGTCATCGATTGATAACGAAATAACGAAGTGAAAGACTCTTTCCATTCATTCATTCCAGTTGACCTTTGGAGTTATAGAAAGATTATAACAACACAAAATTAGCTCTGTTCAATCCCGGAAAATTGAATACTTTAAAATGAGACTTTTCCCCTTCTTATCCGAATTCTCAGTTATCTCTTTTGTACTTATGATGAAAGCAAAGTAATATCTTATGCATCCTACGAAAACCTAGTAGAATCTTGTAATTGAATCGAATAGAGAATTCAATTGAAAATGCCATGATTTTAATTCTATAGTTGATCTATATGTATGTCTAATTATTCAATCAAAAAATCGATCAAAATATTGTTTTGATTCACTAGTTCAATCGATCATACTCATTTAATTCCTGCAAAATCTACTTCACCAACTGTTAATCCACCATCATTCCCGTATGAAACATGTCAAAAAGTAGGGTTAACATCACCATCTCAACTAGTTCCTTTAACTCGAACACATCCGTCGTCGATCATTACAATGAATGCGCATCGACCAAATCTCCTTTATCTAACTCCAACTGTTCTAAATGATTCAAATGTTATTACAAAGTTTGAATACGATCGAGGTGCAAATATCGATGCAACACAATGTTCGTCATCAACTATTGACGATGCTGATTCAACATTATTATCTTCATGTTCAGCATTATTAGCCTATGAACAACGAAAACGTACTGATTTGTATAAAAGTTCAACGACCGTAACTGCACCGAAAACGATCGGTACAACGAAAGTGACGGCAGCAATAGGCAAGCAGCCATTTTATAGTTATGAGAGCAGTCCCGAATTCGATCAAATATCTGATTTATCAACGAAAATATTTAGTTCAGCTGACGAAGAAGATCTTATCGTCGGTAATAATAATATTTATATATCGACATGTTCGTCATCAACAATACCTTCCGATGCTGAAAAACTCATGCATATTTAAATAGTATTTATTTATTTATTTATTTATTTATTTATTTATATGATAGAAATTGAATAATAAATTCTGATAAAGATTATAAACTAAACAAGTCAAACTCATTGTTAAGTGGAATTTTTAGATTGTTTTAATCACAAAGAAAAATCGTCTTCATTCAAATCGAAGAAACTGTTTTATGCTTCCTGCTTATTAAAAATATCATTACTCTTTTTTCAATTAAAATTCAATGGCTTGCACTTCATGTAGAGATGATGAATTCGATGATTGACATATATAATTTGCAAGCGCACCAAAATTCTTTTCAAACATGTATTTATGTAATAGCATCGCCTTATTTTCTTTTCTGGTAGAAAGCTAACAAGAAGCATTTCGAAGTAGAACTTTGTTTTGTGATAGATTTGAAATTTTTTCTAAGTTTCTAAAACAATCGATGCCTATGTCGGAATTCATACGAGTTGTAAAAGACGCTAACCTATTAGACAAGAACACAATGAGTTACTCAACTTGGACGTTGAATTTGTCAATAAAAATATATTCGTTTACATGGTAAACTTTGAAACTGATATTAACTTCATGAAGAACACTTGGTTCCTTCGAGAGAATGGATGTTCATGTAGGTGCAGACATGTGACTGTGCACGTGTCTTTATCTATGGAGTTGTTTCATGAAATTCAATCAAACAAGGTAATCGTAGTCGAAGAATCCGAGTCTACGGTCAGATTTACGAAATATTTAGTTTGTCTTTTTCTGAAATAAAGAAATTCTTTTTTTACGAAAGACAATCAGCTGCATGTTTTGTGTTAACGATCATTTGAGAAAATCTCAACAACGACAAGAAAATCTCAATATTTCCACCAGATAGTCGTCTCTAATTATAGAATAAATCATTTTTCTTTTGCACGACGCATGTATTCTATAAAAAAAAGAATTCAACAAATATAGATTAGATTCAGTCTTGAGAAAAATTAATCTTGACGTCAAATTTTATTTGTACTCATAAAATAAAATTCACTAACTTAATTCAGTTAGATGGATACAATTCTTCGCCGGTTAGCTAGACATTGCAACATTATGGTTAGACTGCTATGCAAATAACGACGATCGAAAATGTCAAACTTGACCCTACAACACTTTGGACCAATGTTCACACGTATGAGCATAGATCCAATCTAATACAATGTCATCGAGTTCAAAGTACAACATCAATGTAATTTTCAACAGGCCCTTGTCTCCTTGTTGATCAAGTGTGACATCTATATCAAATACTTAAAACAGATATCACCAAATTTTTTGTTCTGTATTGATCTTAATTCAATATTTGATTTCTATGTTAGAAATAAGATATATTATGTATTGAATTGATTGAAAACAAGAGAAACCATCATAAATATTGTGTCTGAGCAACACGAATAAATGTTGACAGGCATTCCTTTCAATTTGAGTTCTTCGTTGAATTAAGTTGTTGGCACCGAGCAACGTCATACATGCATCAGTTAGGAACTGAAGAAAAGTCTGCTCTTCTCCTCTCGGTAGGAGATGACGATGAAGATATTCACGATGATGATCATGAACGAGCAAAGGCTTCATTGAATTCTACCAATGACAATTTTCCAGTGGTTGTTCAACGTCCGAAAACGTATCGACGTCAGCCTGTTCCCAGTGCGAAACCATTAATATGTTTCGTGTTAATGTTGTTTACGTTCATCATGGGGTGTTTCACAGGTGTTATCATACTGAATAATAAATGGCCGACGAGTGCCGCACCAGGACAAGCACCATCATCTCCAAATTTCCTTGAAACAATAACAAACATTGATCTGTCAATGCGAACAAAACTATTTCAATCAATCGATAAAACAAGTTTTATGAATCTGTCTCGGTAGACTTTCTTCAGAATGTAACCTTGTTTTATGTATGTTATGTTTTTTGATCGATTTCAGGTCAATGGAATCTGAAGACGCTGCTGCTAACAAATTATATGACCAATGGAAAACATATGCAACAGGATTATCACATGTGAATAAATTAACATATGACATAAATTTATCAAAATATGCTCCGTTAACGCAATGGAGCGGTATTAAAGTACTTGATGAAAAAACTAAAAAAGAACTTCTCAAAGTTGATCGTTTATCTACGGATAATTTTCTTGCATTATCGTCACTTGTTCAATCTGGTGAAATAGACGCAAGTTCAATTTACTTTGTTAATTATGGTCGACAAGAAGATTTTGCTTATTTATTTTCAAATCGGATTCGTTTTCAAGATTTAAATCGAGATACATCAATTGTTTTTATGAGACGTAAACCAACGGTCATTTCACAAACCGAACAAATTTATCAAGCGATCTATTATGGTTTTAATGCATTAGTTTTATTCGATGATGATGATGAAAATCAAAAAACTACAACAACAAATGATCGTCATTCATTCTTTCGAGATTGGGCTAGATATCTTTCTCCCGAAGGTAAGAAACGAAAGCTTTAATTCATAATACAACAAGCACTGTCATTCATTTTGTTGTTATTCAGCACGGCAAAAACATCTTGACGGTGTTCTTAACAATGATAATCATCCGATTCCGGTTTTGACAATATCACGTGATGGTGTTGGAAAACTATTTGAATTACTTCAAACAGATTCGTCTACATGGTTAAAATGTCCAACTCAATGGTACGATAAAACAACAACATTAAGATTAGGCGGAAAACTTACAAGTGTTAAAATTCAATTCGTTGTCAAAATGGAAGCAATCAAAATAGCATTGCCTATTGTTATGAGTTCGATTCGTGGCACGATGGATGCTGAACATTTTATCATGGTTGGTTATCAATTATAAGATCATTCTTATATTCTATGGACCAAAGCTCTGCGGATAATTTTACATTTTTGTAGGATATGTTCGTACGACTCGAGCAACTGTATTGTCATGATGGTAAATGTATAGGAAGAGAGTAGAACAAAAATTCTCGAACATTTTGACAATTAAGTAGGTAGTCGATTGTTACGAGTTAGCTATGTCTTTATGATCAAGAGACTTAATTCCAGACAAATCATTAGAGTTACATGCTAAAGTTCAAGGTTGATCAAAAATCATACCGTTCAACACAATACAAGATCATATGGGAATGCTATATGAACTTTATACAAAGAATAACGTCTAACCCGATGAAATATGAGCGGTTTCTTTTTTATAAATTGAAGTAAAACAAATACTTTACGAGAAAACATGAAGTCGACGATCCAGTTATTATTATTCTCAGTCGGTTTCACAGACTTTCACACCCGATGGAGTTATACCTTGTACTGTGATTTATACAAGACTTTTCTCTTTTGAAAACATCTATAAAGTTCTTTATATCTTAATAAATTAAGCAATTAGTGTGCAAGTATATTTGGTATTTTTTTAATTTCGACATAACTATCGTTCGAAATTCGTTCCTTCAGTTCATCTCAACATGAGTCCATTGTTGATTGCGTGATTTACAAACAATACCAAGGTGCAACACAACAAAGTAAAATCGTCAATGAAATTATAAAAGCCTACGTGACTCAAATACAGAATGGTTGGAACCCAAGGTTAGTTTTAATTTAAAAAAAGAAACATTGCAACGGTAATAATCGTTTTGCTTTGCAGAAGATCAATCATATTCTGTGCTTGGTCTGGATTAGAATACAATCATTATACAAGTAAGAAAAACAATGATTAGAAAAAATTTCTAAACCCATGAACTTTGAATTATAACAACAAGTATATCTAGTTGAAGTCAAAGAATGTTTCAGTTTGATATACTTTCATACTCTACTATTTAATTTATTTAGTCAAAGCAAAACTATCGTCATCAAACTTCTAAATTAAATTTCTTTTTTAATAATTTTCAGTTCGCCGTTGGCTCTCCGATAATTATCGTTTTGTCGATAAGAACTTAGTAGCATATCTTGATCTTGGCAATGGTATTCTTGCAAATTATACTCTCAATTTGCATGGTTCACCATTACTTGAACAAGTAGCTCATCGTGCTGCTGATTTTGTTCCAAGTCCACTGCAACATAATCATACATGTCATCATCGGTTGGGAACAACAACGACAATGCCACCTGGAGACGATCATGATCACAGTCACGATCCAAAACGACGTGACGGTGAC
>OENT01000599.1:1455-11692 GCA_900239685.1 Rotaria macrura
TTTATTTTATAAATATAAAGATTTTATTTATCTTTATTTTTCAAATATAAAGATCACATTTATATTTATAAAATAAAGTAAAGATAAAGTAACACCCCTAGTGTGTACGAACGAAGTTTGTTTTGATTACTACCTTCCTCAACCCATTTTACAGTCCGGCTATACAGAGATGTTTATAGAGAGTGTATCATAGAGAAAGAGAATGCTTTAGTTTGTTAATATAAAATATGATAATGTTTTGGCACTTTTTTCATTTAGAATCTGTTTATCTACGACCAGCAACTCTAAGCAACAACAAGTTGTCCCTTTACTAAAAATCAATCACCGACACAAAAGCGAACGATGCAGTCTCAACCAAATGAGGTATGCAACACTTAACACTTGATAAAAAATCCATAGCTACATAGAAAATTTGAAACATAGCATACATGTGTAAGATAGATGTTTCTCTCAAAAGTCATCTAGTAATGATATACTAGATATCAGTGTTGTTTGAGCAATAATAGTCACCATTGAATGAGAAAATATCTGTTAGCTTCTAAGGACATTGAAATCTTCGCTACAGCTCGATGTAATCAAATCTTGACAGATTGAATTCTGGTAGATGACGAAAACACTGCAGAATACATATTATTAAGCAATTCATGTAGTGGATATTTTAGCGAATCATCTTGCATATGAAATCGCTCATATGCACTCTCTTTTTTTATTCGTAGTTTTCACAAACGTCTTTAATTGTATTTGAATTCTTTTTTTAAGAAATCCATGACCTCGGTTGCAGTTTTTGATGAAAGGATTAAGGGGAGAAGTTTCTATCAATTATATTTACAATCCTTGCAGCTTTTGAAAGTGAAAATTATTCGAACCAGTAGAATAAGGTGAGTGTTACATAATTACAACTATTTTTCATTGAAAATAGTTAAAAACCACTCTAGGCATGGAAACTTTATCATTAGCACATTGCGACGATTGTTAATTTTGTATTCTAACGATCAGTAGTTTAACAAATCAGGTAGAATCCTACACGAAAATAAAAGATAACATATGAGAAACTTGTATTGAAACCAAATCTAAACCATTTAAACTGTTTTGCACAAAATAAAAGCATCTTCAAAAAGATGAGTCAAGCGCCCAGGAATATTTTTAGTGGGTTTCATACAATTCGTATGAAGCCGTAAAATAACCACAGAATTCGTTTCAGAATTGGAACTCTTTGAAGCTTTGCCAGGCGTTTGAAACCAACGGTAGGGTGGTATTATACATCTAGTTTTTTCAGTGCACCAAACAAAATACCAGGTGCTTGGATTATTTTTCTGGGTGATATTTTGTATTGATTATCTGTTAAAAAGCAATATTATTGGAGAAATTCTCATGTATTTGTATAGTTTACTTGGACTTTATAACTATTTGTTTTTCATACAGTCTCCAGTTTATTTAGTCTATTTAATGACACAGAATTTAAAGCATTTGATTACTAGAAGTCAACAGACCGAGTGTGATAAATACAGACTGATTTACACTGTCATAACCTTAGGCTTTGCTTGAGGGATGTCCTGGGATAATCAGTGATGATGCATTCCATATTCATTGAATCTAACGTTAGTCTAAAGTTGAAATTGATATTTCAACCAGAAAAAAGGGAAGATAATAAGAAATAATCTGACCAGACCAGCCCAGGTTAAAAGAATTTCGAACAACGCGTTTGATCGCTGAAAATGAAACTGAGATCAGGAACCACTCCCGCTTATTAGGAAAACACAAAAATGCAGATATTGGTGAGGAATTGAAAAAATCCCATATCGATTAAGTCTTCTACATGTCAAAACCTCTGCATTAAGAACATAGGGAAAATTCAATGTTCCTTAGAATATTAATTGTGATTTTCTTCTTTCTTACTACAGCAGCTATTTAGTCCTTGTTGGAAAGAAAAGAATTCATCCCATTGAATACTCAGTTCGAACAAGAGAATTTGAACGAAATAGAATCTCAATTTTATAGTCACGCCTTAAAAATCTCAAAGGAAGCAATATCTTTGAATGTACGCCATCATATGCACGAATCAATCATCACAAGTCTTTTGCTCTTTGAAGCTATGGAATCAGAAATTCCATTGTTTTCATNGAGACTGCGGAAAAGAGATCGCCTCGAACAAAAAAATGTTATACTACTACCCATGTATTTAAAATCGGCAAAAAATTGGCGATCAATCGCGATACATCGAAACGATAATTGTGCGCTGAATCGCCGATTAATCGCCGATTTTTCGTGATTTTTTCTCCGATTATTGCGATAAATCGCGATTTTTTCACCGATTTTTTCATGGCTAAGCATGATATTATCGTC
Source organism: Rotaria macrura (assembly GCA_900239685.1). Classification (NCBI taxonomy): domain Eukaryota; kingdom Metazoa; phylum Rotifera; class Eurotatoria; order Philodinida; family Philodinidae; genus Rotaria; species Rotaria macrura. The sequence continues at coordinate 3,799 of OENT01000599.1, forward strand.
AATCTAATCCAATCGTATCGTGATTTTATTTTATTTTTATTGGCTGCATTTTGTCTTTTAAATCAACTTTTATTTTAAAAAATCAACTGCTTGTTTTATCTGGTATATAAAAATAACAATAGCAATACGAAAAATCACAATCAGCTACGTTGCTCCATTCATCTCACTCCAAAAGAAAAACGAAACGCTTCAAAAACATAAGAAGCTGATGATTAAGAAATGCATCCGTTCAAACAAAAACAACACAAAAAGATCACGATTTTAACATACGAACAATCCTACAGATTTACAACTGTAACATATCAACACATGAAATCAAAGAGAAAGAAATGAATCAAACCAAATGTAATATGTTTCATGAACTATAAATGAGGAAAACAAATCGAAAATCTCAAATAAAAGTCAATTACAAAAAATACAATAAAAGAATAAGAATATCATATGTTGAATGATTATCTCAACTGATGAGATAGATCATTAATTCTGTTTATTTGCTTCTGGAATGTTTGTGTTTTGTGCCATTGGTGATGTCGATTGCTTTTCAAAGTCAGCTATTGGACTATTGGATTGCGTTAATTGATTTGTGGAGCAACTAGTAACATTAATGATATCTATAAGAAAATACCGCCAAGGTACATTTAAGAATCTATATCAAGAAATAAAAATACCAGATCTGGTAGTACTTTTTCGAACTTTAGCTTTTATATTTCTTCTTTTTGACTTTATACATTCCAACATTGGTATCCAAACTGTTGCTAACTCATCACACGTCAAACCAAACTTGACTCCAACAGCTTCTATAATTAAAAAAGGACATAATAGCTGGGTGATTTTGTAGTGGTTAACCTTGAATAGTTGTAATTCTTTTATCTATGTCAAGACAGCGTGGATCAATATCAAGAAGCTCTTGCTCATCCTTGAAAATTTTATCAATAGCATTTAAAACAAATTTGTTCGGCTTCATTCGATCAGCTGGAATTTGAATGAGATCGATTTCTTCACCTGTGCTGAATTTATAAACCTATAGAGCAAAATTATAAAGACAATAAATATAAATTTACTTACACAACTAACACCATTTGTAGTGTTCGTTGATGTTTTAATTTCTGTATCATCAGACAATGTAATCGGAATCTAAATAAACATGAATGAACAATTTATTTAAACAGAGTTTTCTCACTTGATGATGTTGCATGGCTTTGACCATTTTCTTTTGATTATGTAAAATTAAATCGAGTGTTTTTTTATGACGATCATACGATTCCATAAGGCCAGCTATTTGCTTACGCATCTGAACAAAATTATGATTTAGTTCTTTAAGAGCACAAGATGATGATTGGTTAGCATCAGGTTTATCTTGATGAACAGTCGGAGTTGAAACATCGTGTACTCGAAGTCGTTTCGCAGACGATCCTTGAGGTATGGTTGATGGTTTACGTTTCTTCGATTTTATTGAAGGTTTGCGATTGATAGGAGTTATCGAACCTTGATAACCAATGATTTTACTATTCTCTTGTAGTTCATCATAACTTTCATCGTCATCGTCATCGTCGTCCGATGAAACTTGAGCAAAATTTACTTTAGTTATGAACAATAAAATAAATACCATAGTACTTTTATATTTTGCATATGACTTTACCAGCTTTATCTAATTCGTCGAATGAACATGTAGTTAGTTTTGTATATGTTCGATTTTCATCAAAATCTGAATTAACCAAAGTAAATAAACCTTCTTATCATTCATATAGTTTGAATAATTTACCAAATGGATGTAATTCAACGAAATTTTTATTCAAGATATCTGAAAAAGTACAATAAAAAGTTCAGCGAGAATGTTAAATATTGATATGCTTATTAATAATATTGCATGAATAGACTGAGTACAGTCCATAAGCAAATGACCTACACATCAGACATTTATAAAACGAACTTCAAAGTAGGAAATTCTTCTAAAAGACACTAGATAATAGTGGGAACATTCACGAATTAAAATTAATGCCCTAATAATTGAAATTGAGTAATGAATTCTTCTATAGGTATTCCATTATAGTACAAAGTTTATGATATATTATTTGTTTCCATATCTTAATAAAATCTATTGATTTATCCGAAAATATCATCGAGACATTAATGAAAAGTGTACCGTCTTATAAACACTTTAGATTCCAATTTATCAATGAAAAAAAGTTGACCTCGAAAATGATCAGAAATGTATAGTTGATTTGTGTGAAATATAATGAATCATAACCAGAACAACTTTGAGTGTAATTTCAGCATATTGAAACCATATTTTTTATATGCTATTTGTCATCAGCGTAAACTAGATCCCAAATTCTATCAATAAGCAATTTATACTCTAGTGTGCATTAAATTATAAAATACAATTGTTATGAGCTGTTAGCCATCGTATATCATATGAATGAATAAGTGAAATGTAAATGAAGTTAAAATGATTATCGATTGTCGCATTTGAATCCATAGTCAATCCTTGAACACAATCAGTCTTTCAGTCAAACTTACTCGTTTGGTCTTGAGTTTTGTTTGTCACCAACTTTTTTCGTTTGTGCCATTCTTCAGTATCAGATACAATTTCAGCATTCATTGTATAGGCAGATAATTCTTCTGCTTCTTTGGCGAGTTGTTCCATATCGGCCAGCGTACCTTCAATAAAGAAAACAAATATCTGATGAAAATATTTACATTGTTGGAATTTACCAGTTCTCTCTACAGTAATACGATAGTTTTTGTTTTTTTCTCGAATGAAACCTTTTCGGAATTGATCAACATCAATCAATCTTTTAACAGATACAACACTAAAACTATTCAGTTCATCCATGTAGCTAATAAAAGCAAATTCTTCATTTTTTTGTGCTCGTGGCTCGGTTCGATAGGTTTTTGCATATGTATTTGATGCCATCTAGAATATACAAATAATTTCTGTTTAGATTTATATTCTTTGCCTATGTCATAAAATAAGAAATAAGAATGTAAACACTAGATACTCTAATCATGCTCATAATCTACACGAATTTCCGAAAGAAATACATAATCATTGTGTTTAACTTCAATACACTTATGACATATATTGACGATAGGTACAAACGTGTATGAGTTATTCAAACTTCTAAGAGGAAAAATTTCATCCAATTTTGACTTCAGCTCGTCAGGCACTGAAATATAATCAGATGTATTTTTTTCTGTGACTTTATATTCTTGAATGAAAGCATAGTAATCATCATGGTGTTTTAAAAAGATTATAACTTGACCATATTTAATTGAAGAATCAGTAGATTTGTAAGAAATAATATAACTACAACAATTGAACGGCAAACCATACAGCATTGTGTGGTAAGTAACAAATACATCTTTAAATCGCAAAAATAAAACAATATCATTTTCATTATCAATAAACGTATGTAAAATATTTAAAAACTCATTTCGATATTTATCAAAAATAGGATTATTAATATTAATGCTATTAACACCCGTGGGCTTTGAAAGTTCAAATGGTGGTCGAGTAACAATTGTTTCAATGTTTATCCAATCGGCAATTTGCATACCAAGATTTCGTGTGCCATGCGCTTTTTTCTTAAGATAACGAATAGCACTTTCAAAGCAAAACGCGGATGTGAAACATAATCCACCATGTGCTAGAACTTGCTGTGGCAAATGTAAATGAGCATGAAGCGAAAATAGTTCTATTGTTTCGCCATATATATGAGGTGCTGTTCGACAATAATAATGTATAATTTGATCTGCTAAGCGAATCTCATCATAAGATTTTGGACGGTGTAATAATTTCACAAACATTGAATACAAAGCAAAATGAGATATGACAACAGGAGGCAAATATGATAGCATGTAAGGAAGACCAATAGATAACACAAAAACGCGAAAATGTTTCGCTTTCCAATCACTAAATGAATTCAATGGGTAATTAAAATTGACACTTATGTTATGAGGAAATCGTTGAGAAAACAACTTAGAATTAATTTCAGTAATTGCTTCAGTATTTAACATTGTTAACCACCGGCTTATCAAAGTTGACATATGGCCAAGACAACATAAATGCATGTAATCAAGAATTATTTGTTTCGGATATTCAAATATTTCAAGTAATGGTGACATACCTTTAATACCATCAATACTGCCACATTTTCTTCCACCTGAAGCACGATTATGAACTTGTTGAGCTGTTGCTAAAAACTCGTCATGAGTTCGTTGACGATAATTATTTTTACTGTACGGATACAGTACTTGTCGAATCTGGTATACACCTGCAAGAGAAAAAAACATTCAAAGTTTATTCGATTCAGAACAGGAACGATTGAATTGAAGAAAATTGAATTGTTTACCTTCAGTAAGACAATTAGAACATGCATTATATCCATTATAATTTATTGTTTTCCAGAAAAGAGCTTTTGCAGGCAAGTCGGAAACAAATAACTGAGTTTTCACTGTAATGAAAAACTCCAAATTATTAACAATTAATGAAGATGGAACTGATAGCTCCAGTAACTGACGAATACAATCATTCATAAATATATTCACATCAGGTTTCGTTGATGATATCCATAAACATAAAATAATAATATTCGACTGTTTTTCTCTAACTTGAGGAGGAAGTTCAACCACTGAAGCAAAACATGGCCATATAGCAGATTTTGTTGTGCGCACCAATGGTGCACCGTCCACGTGAATGTTGAGACTAATGGAACGAATAATTTTATTAGATGTACTGTTAACTTCACTTCGTGATGTTGTAGATGCTTTGTAGTATGCACCAGCTTGGATGTCAAAGGGTTGCAATAATTCAGTTTTACCAAATAATGAGATGTTTCTAGTTATTATACATTTTAATTGTTTTTTAATATCCAACGTTACAACTTCACTAGTATTACGATTGCGTAAAGATTTGTTTAATAATTGACATTTGTCATTGCCACAAAACTTTTTTCCAGAACGTATTGTACATAATTCCAAACAAGAATTGCAATAAAACTTTGATGAAGACGTAGGTAATACATCTATTGTTTTGATGAGAGAAGAATATGTTGCTGGTAATAAATTGGGAGCGGGTAAAAATAATTTTAATACTTTTAATATTCGATCAACAACAGTCTTTGGAAAATTAAATTCAATTGCCATGGACATAATGGTCGTGGCAGCAGTCTTCACTGAAACATGTGAATTTTTATATAAAGGTGAACTTGAGTCAGAAGATAAATCAGTTAAACTTTCGCTCCAATACGTATCATCGTCATCCGGTTTGTATGTGATAATGTCTGAATTTGAATTATGAGAATGTTCAACATTATCTTGTGTAAATGAGGTATTGTCCTCAAGATTAATGGAACACTCGTCTTCGATATCGACAATTGCATCATCATCGGATGATATTCCATAAGAATCAATATCATTTAAGACACGCGATGAAGCAGTTTTTTGTTGTAGACGTTGTTGTTTTTGTCGACTTGTTCGAGATTTATATGATAATTCAGAATTTAGCATCTAAAAAGTATTGGAAAAATATGACAGTTAGAAGTAGATAGCTAATGGTATGAATAAAAACATCAACATTTGAATCCTGAGGTAATATCAGGATCGATACTGTGCTATTTATTTGCATAACACTTTCGCTTCCCATTATTATTAAAGCTGCCAACGATATGAAACACTATAATCCGACTTCATCAAACGAAAATTGTTTTCCAAATGTTATGTAAAACATGATGCTGGGAATATCTAGTTTCATGAAATAAGATGAAATGATCTGCAAGGTCTATTAGATATCAAGACTCAAGCTTTTCTTCGTATCTATTTCGAATTATAGTATTATCAACTACTGGTTCATGCAAATATTTCATTTGAACAAGTCAGTCATAAATATTGCCAACGTGATCGATTCTTACGCTCACTGGTTTTATGCTCTTTTATAGCCGTGCGAATTTCAAAAGAATTATTTATTTATGTCGCAACTGATTGATTACTAATGAAGATGAATAACAAAATCAAAATAATTAAAAAATAACAGTCTAAGAAAACTTATGAATGAGCCTCACAGAGAGCAAAAGGAAAAAAATTAAAGGCACGAAAAATTTATGTTCATCAAATATGATCTTGAAGTTCATGAAGGATTCTCGATCGCTCACATGCAACTCAGTTACTTGTAGTAGAAACAATAGATATAATATTAATATAAAAATTTGAGAAAAACCAAATTAATCTTTAATTGATAATCATCTAATGAATACAAGGAATGAGGAAAACGTTGATCATTGTCATGATCGTCCAACCAGATAAGTGCTATGCTACTGACATCGAATAAATTAGTTTTACACTATTTTTGTTCTGTAATGTTATACTTCGAAGACTACAATTTGATGCATTTAATACATATCTGATTTGAAAATATTTCAAATTTTGAATTATTTAATAAAAAAGTGGTCTCTAAGTAAAATGCACATTCTGATTAATCGCGATTAATCAATCTGATTTTTTGACGATTTCGATTAATCGCTTTTCTATATAAATGTTGCGATAAAATATGTTTTAATCATTTGCTGTTCTGTAAAATACGATTAATCAGTACTTTACGCCGATTTTTTTAAAAATCACCAAAATCGCGACGATTTTCACGACATGGGTATACACACTATTATCTTAAGAATGCGGACTGTTTGAAATTGACGTTGATGTATATTTATAAGTATTCTGTTTTCTACCGCTCATTCCAAAACAGAGCAGTAAACGAAATCCATAACTAGTGGTCGAAATTCATAAGATACCAATTTCCAAAGAACATTCTTAGAGAGCGCAAATACTACTCTATGATTGACTAACAAGAACTCACGAAAGGATCATTTGGACATTACACATTCGGTAACATGACACCTTGTGCAGTATAAACTATCCGTTGATAAAATAATGATCTCCGCACATAAAAGAGATAAAAAAGACTTTGAAAATATTAAAATAATGGATTTTTTGAAGTCTTATCACAACAAGAAAAAACACTTTTAATGTGAATCGATACTTGTTTAAAATATGGCGAAAAAATACTTTGACGTTATCTTAGATAAGAAACTTAAAAGAGAAACATTTAATGTGAAATTCAAAACAATAAATTTATGAAACTGTATGTATATAGATTTTATGTACAATGTGATTTTCGCAGTGTGCAAGCAGTTTAACCCACCCTGTCAATGGAAGTCCTTGGGTCTTGTATTATGAGGGGGGAGGAGGGTTACAATTTTGTTTTAGAATAGATGTGGCTGGTGGCTAAGACTACAGTTACATAAATAATGTGAATTATAACTTGATAAAATAAGTGGGAGGGATCTATTTCATGCGTGTAAATGATCAAAATAAGCGGCCCGCAGTGATCACGAAAACATTTTGTTCATCAAAATGAAGTGGTATGTGATTACTGGTCACATAATAATATCTCATAGTGAACTTGCGTAGTAGAAATTGCATTTCCAAAAGTAATCACTGTATTTGATCTAACAGTTTACCTTTCAGTTTTGATTGATGAATAAGAAGTACACAGAAGATTTTTTTCCAAACTTACTTTTTTCTTTGTGTGTTGAGTTCTACGTTTTCTGCACTCCACTATACCTTGGTTATAAATAAGTCGAATGTTTGAGTTGTTAACTGAAATTCAATTTCTACTGAGTAACATACCTTACCATTTTATCCGTCGCATTGATGCTCAGGAAAATAATCTTGTTTATTGTGTTCTACGAAAATTATTAATTTAATTCGACTACTTATTTATCGAGGAAACTAATGTCAATAACAATATCCAACGAAATGAGAAGTAATACTAAAATGAACAATTTGACAATAATTGACAAATTTTCAAGACAAGAGTAAAAATGTGGTCACTATG
>OENT01000599.1:21919-61431 GCA_900239685.1 Rotaria macrura
AACACAATAAGTGTCCTTCTCGGTTATGGCAATGGCTCTTTTACGGATCAAATGACATTTTCAACTGGTTATTGGCCAGTGTCTATAGGTGTTGGTGATTTTAATACAGACACTCGACTAGATATTGTCGTTTCTAACAAAGGTGATAGTACAATAAGTGTCCTTCTCGGCTATGGCAATGGTTCTTTTGCCTATCAAATGACATTTTCAGCTGGTTATTTTCCAATGTCTGTAGGTGTTGGTGATTTTAATAACGACACTCGACTAGACGTTTTGGTTGCTAATTACTATGATAACACTATAAGTGTCCTTCTCAGTTTTGGAAATGGCTCTTTTACGGATCAAACGACATTTTCAACTGGTGTTGGGCCAGTGTCTGTAGCTGTTGGTGATTTTAATAATGACATTCGACTAGATATTGTCGTCGCTAATTCGAATGATAAAACAATAAATGTTCTGCTAGGGTATGTGTATGGATCATTTTTATACCAAATGATTCTAAAGAGTGGGGCCGGATCTCGACCTAAGTCGTTGGCTGTAGGGGACTTGAACAAGGACAGCCAATTAGATATTGTAGTGACCAATGCAGGGACTAGTAGCGTTGGCATTTTTCTGCAAAATAGCGATGGTTTTTTCTCGAATCAAATAACATATTCAACTGGCTCTATACCATGGTACGTGGCTGTGGGATATTTCAACAACGATTCTTCACTGGACATCGTTGTTGCTAATTATGGCAATGACAGCATTGGGATATTTCTTGGATATGGAAACGGTTCATTTTGCAGTCAGCAGTCTTTCACGACAGGTACTGGTTCTCAACCAAAAGCGCTGGCTGTTGGGGATTTCAATGGTGACACTATACTAGATATTATCGTTTGCAATTCTGGCACCGACGCGATAGGCGTGCTGCCTGGGAACGGGGATGGAACTTTTGGTGACATTATTTCCTTTTCTATCGGCTATGCGTCTGAACCTTTTTTGATTTCTGTCGGTGATTTTAACAATGACGAAAAACTGGATTTTGCTGTAGCCAACGAATATTATGACAATTTAGAAATTTTCTTACAGTCTTGTTAATACGCCAGCTTTTAGTTTGAGTAGTTGTTTTATGTTCCTACTATTTTCAACCTCCAACAGTTACTAGTAATAAATCTTTTGACTTTTTCTATATCTATCCCTTGCTTTATGTTCTTGTCTTAATCTTGGCTCATTATATCTGACTTAATGAAAATTTGATAAATTCTAATTTTGATTAAAGCTAGCATGGATACACGTAAAAGAAGTGGAGAATAGTAAACAGGTGTCATTAAATTTATTTTGGTAATTTCTTCAATTATTCATGACAGATGAGCTGAAGGGTTTATGATGGTAAGTAGATTTTAACATGGAAACGCTAAGAGGAAAATTTTGAATGGTTTATAATTAAGAATAGTATTGCGACAGAATCGTTCAGTTATTTACGGATCACCCTGCGGTTAAATTTAAGATTGAGATTTTTCAAGTTCTATGAAAATTCATAGTATGTATATATAAAAGTCAAAATGTTAGATTCGTACGTCGATGCACTGTACAGATATAACAGATACCAGTACACTCTAAAAAACAAGAACTNAAGCTTGCAAATGTGTCGAAAGTTCCAAAAACAGAGTACAAAAATACACGGAACCTCTAAAGGATCTGATCGTGTTCCCGCAATTAGATCCTTTTTTCTTCAAAACCTTTTAAAGTTTGGTAGAGCAAAAAAATAGGTTCCGTAGGCAAACACGAAGCTTGAAAACTTTCGTATTAAATATAATGGTTTTATACCAGATCCTGTACGAAACCATGAGGTTTACGGAACCTTTTTTTTTCTCTACCGAACTTAAAAAGGTTTTGAAGAAAAAAGGATCTGATTGTGGGAACACGGTCAGACCCTTTAAAGGTTCCGTGTATTTTTGTATTAGTTTTTTTGAATTTTCAATACATTTGCAAGCTTTTTGTCATCTACCGAACCTTTTTGGGGGCGTTCGGTAAAGTTCTTTTGTTTAGACCGTATATAACCACGCCGTTTCTATGAAAATTCGTAATTTTTTTGAGTTTTTTTTGTGCATCTCATTTTGTTGGTCGAAACTTAATCAAATCTTCATATTCTATATGCCAGTTGATAAGACAAAATCTAACCTACAAATTCATGAATGAAGCATTATTCGGTGTGCTATATTGCTCAGATAAAGTCGAAATATAAAGTTCCGTCACATTTTTGTCAACGTAGTTTACAATCTTAGGGTCAAAAGAATATTAATCTGTCTCAGAAAAATGAGAAAGGATTCTTATAGCGGGTGAAATACTGCATTCTTTCAAATGTGAATCAAATGAAAAACGTAGGATACTTCCAATGCACTTTTTTCAGTAAAATTATTTTTCTTTTATACGCGTTGAAAGATTTCTTTTTGATATTGACTAAGCTGATCATCATCAAATATGAAATTAGGTATCATATTCCGATTTACTAAGAAAAACTGGGTTGATTAGAACACCCTTCGCATGTTTTTAATAATCTTATAATGGTTCAATAGTGATTGTAATTTGCACTTATGAGTCCATCGCACAAGAACCACCACCGATCGGTGTTGAATGGATAATTTTAGATTTCGATGAAAGATACTACATTTTGTAAAGCTAACAGTTCTCGGAATATAGCCACATTTTTAGACTAAACGTATTAATTTTGACTAAGATATAATCCTTCGATTGATAGCATCTAAACTAGTCTTGTATCTATTTCATACACTTTTTTCAATTAACTACAAGTAAAGAGAATCGAAATCGATTCAGCAGACCGTACAGATTGAGGGATGGGCAACAACTTCAACGGAGAGAAAAATGATCATTACTAGCGAAAAAATGCTTCCCAGGTCAAAAATGCTGCTCCAACATATAACATCTAAAACATATCACTCAAAATCGAGAGGCAAGCTCCCTGCTACCAAGACAACCCGTTTAAACGGGAAAACAATGATTTAAAACGGAAAAATGCTTCACTTTTTTGGAAAAAAGCTCCAATCAGTAGGAATAATGCTAAATACAATGGAATAATGCTTTTCATCAGATAGGTTACTTTATATGTTCGTAAGCGGAAAAATGAAATTCAATGGGAAAAATGATAATGTTCAGCGGAAAAGTGGTCCACTTCTTTGGAAAAATGCTCGAATCAATCGGAATAATACTAAATACAATGGAATAATGCTTTTCATCAGATAGGTTACTTTATATGTTCGTCAGCGGAAAAGTGAAATTTCTATGGGAAAAATGCGTTGGAAAAATGAAATCTCATTTTTCCGCTAGAGGAAAATTGCTTTTATGTCTGCTCTGACTTCAACTTATATGCACATTCCTCAGCGGAAAAATGAAAACGCAGCGGAAAAGTCGAAGTTTCTATGGGAAAAATGCTGTGGAAAAACGAAATATCACTTTTCCTATAGAAGAAAAATTTATTCGAAAAGAATATTAACTTGTCTGAATATCGAGGGAAGGGTTATTCATAATTTTAGTGGCGTTTGTGGTACGAAACACATCCCGCGTAAGTTCATATATGAAGAAATTATCAAGTTATGCGAAGGGGAATATTCTTACTTATAGTAATGTAGTTTTCCTAGGTTGAATTTTGTTTTGTTTAATAGCATAATATTTTTTGCTGAGTGTTGGCCATATTTTTGAAGAACTTGCATTGGTTTCGTTTTGATCTACCGTGTGCGAATGTTTCATGTGTCACGTTTGTGTAGAAGACAATTGGTTTCACGGTCAATAATATCTTTTATTGACTTCAAAGAGAATAGAAACAACGAGGGAAAAAATTAAAAGAAACGAACGAGGCTTATAGCTGTAACTGACTTTTCAAAGAAAGACATATATATATATATACATAAATAGATAGGAATGTATAACTATATATCAAGATGAGTCACGCAACTAAGTCCTAACAGAAAGAAAACAGAAAGATGTATTACAATGGAAATGTGATCACTACATTACAGAATGTGTTTTATTTTATTTGATATTATGTTTTCTTTCTAGGAGCGCTGTTTCATGCCTCCAAGCTATTTTCCTATTTATCTTGATAATTTCTTCAATTATTTTCATTTTATTCTATACAAGAAAGTTGATTATACATGCGCGGTGCACACGTGGACATATATTTAGATAGTTTATCGTCGTGTATACACAGAAAGGAAAGAAAATTCATTTTTGACCTGAACGACATTTTTCCGCTAGAAATGATCATTTATCTCACCGATCGATTTTTTGTCTACTGCTGTACAGATTGTTCAACTTTAGATATCTAATACACTTATACATCTACCCACCAATACTTCTCGTGCGATGTTAGAAGCGGCAACTCGCTTCTGTCTGTCCGACTCTATCAATTAGTACAATCACCATAGGCATTTCTACCATCGTTATCATCATGTGTAGTATAAACATGGTCATTTGTATTAAGTTTTACAGAGAGGCTGACCGACAAATAGACATAGTTGAATTTCCGTTTCTACTATCCCTATATCAACCTATTTTGACGATATTTCCCTAATATTTCATACTGTTCTGCAATTTTAATCGGAGATAAACTTTGAGATATACAGTTTAATTATTTTATATGAAATGTCCAATTCATGATCACCCGCCATTGAAATTTCTAATTCAGCTTTATTTTTCTTATAGATTAGGTTCAAAGATATGCTAGCTTATCATATTATGTTACTGGATAAATTAAATAGAATTCTTATCAACTTGTGCCCATAGACTGCTCATTTAAGTACTATGCTTGGAAACAAAATTGAAAGATGGAAGCCATGGAATATCTGGGAACACTGATAAGTTATAAGAGACTGTTTCAATATATCATCATGATGACTGTTCCAACCAATTTTTTGATTAACTGAAACTCTAATTTATTTTTGTGGATCCTTTGAAGCTGTAGCACAAGTTTAAGAATATGAACAATAAAAACTTAAAAATTTGAATGATTTCTTTTGTTCATCTAAGGGTGGAAAAAAACTGAATAGAGAGATCAATGTGTGAGATGGGGTTAAAAAGCAACTGAGAAAAAGAGTAGTTATTGATTGAGATCTTTTATTTTCCGCAATTCTTCAGAATGAACCATAGGTCCGTAAGTTTTATCCTCAAAATCACCAGCATAGGGATCTAATGTCAAAGAACGATACTAAGAGATACGGTGGAAAACTGACAGTATTCACCGGTCAACTCTTAATGTATCGATAACGTTAAATGTATCCTTTGTTTTTAAGCGAAAGGAATTTTTTGAATAAGACTACAAAGCAGAGAGAACTTCTGTTACAATCCGAATTTTTCTGATTCTTGAAAATGGTTTCAAGTGTTGTAAACTCGTTTGGGATTTGTCAGAGGTGGGCATCTTAGTTCACATTTAAGCTGCGATCATATACCACTGTCATTCACTACACTCGTTTACGTTCATTGTAACCGTCAATCATATTTAAAACGTATATTATCTTACATGTAAAGGATAGAACTTTTAGACTATGGGTGTGGATGAGTGTACTTGTAAAGAGACATATACAAACAGTTCGGCCTCATCCATCCCTCCTGCCACCTCCCCCTTACACACACGCAAGTTTAAAATCCCACGTTTTTAAAAACTTTTAGTTAGTCTTTCATCCAAAAACTTATTTTCTTTTGATACTTTACCAGCGGGAGAGTTTGAGGCGAATTAAGTTCACCCATGTAATCTAAAAACGCATTTTCGACGCGGATAGATGCGTTATTGTTGCAAACAGCGACATTCTGATGCGTTTCTATGGGGCAGGATTCTGACAACACTGCTAAACGCATCCAGAACCTGTCGTCTAAACGCGTTCAGAACGATTTCGGTCGTTCATAACTACTAATCAAAATAAATTTGTATACACGCGTTTAAATGGTAGTTTGGAATGCGTTTGTAATCGTTCTAGAAAAGCAGAAGTTATTGATACGGCACGGAAATCCCTAACGCGCTCAGATGCGTGTCAATAACTCATGTGCGAATCCGTTTGCATACACTTAGGTCGCATTATACTCTGAACATTGTGTCAGGATTGAAAGTTCCTAATCGTCTTCAAGTAAAAGCGTCTTCTATTAATGAAAACAATGAAATCTACTACTCTGTGTACTTAAATTGACTTAATAAAATTACCACAATGTATTTCAGAATGCATAAGATGTTGGGAAAGAAGTGGCTTTTTCATCGAAATATCAGTCTTTGGAGTTACGCATTTTTAATCAACAAGGTAAATTATATCTTGGATATACAAGTAAACAGGAGTCCCACAAGATCTATTGTGATAGGTATGCTATTCAGATTCGAAGAATGACTCAGCATCCTGTATTATCGCTCAGTTTTGAAAATGAAAATGAATGTTTCTTTTATTCTCTACGAAAAAATGATTAGTATTTTTCTTTTTGAAGAAAAGAAAATTAAGAAGAAAGCATTTTTTTGAGCTTAAGTNATATCTTGGATATACAAGTAAACAGGAGTCCCACAAGATCTATTGTGATAGGTATGCTATTCAGATTCGAAGAATGACTCAGCATCCTGTATTATCGCTCAGTTTTGAAAATGAAAATGAATGTTTCTTTTATTCTCTACGAAAAAATTATTAGTATTTTTCTTTTTGAAGAAAAGAAAATTAAGAAAAACGCATTTTTTTGAGCTTAAGTCTTTGATTTAATTTTCTGCGAATTTCTTGTAAAACTAAAAATATGCAGTTAAAAAACGTAGCGACAAGAGTTTCCTTTTACACTTTCCACAGAAAAATTTTATTCGTAATCGTAATCGTATATTCTTCTATTATTAGGTAGGAGAAAAGGCATAATAAGTAATTCTACACAGTCTAATTTTCTATTCACGTATCGCACAAAGAGGTCATTTTTCTATAAAATTTATTTACTTTTTGAGCATTAAGGAATTAAATTGGTTTTTCTTGGTTTTAAAAAAACCGATGTAGCTCTTTCGTGATACCGTTTATATAGGCTTTTTATTTACATTAATTTCACAAAAGAAAAATAATGTAGTAACCGACTTTTGCATGCGAGAAATCTTGTAGAAACACTCATTCATATAATTCATGAACATAATATCATTATCAATTGGTGTATGGTTCAATGGATGCTATGTCTGGTGTGTAATCGATGGATCATGGGTTCAAATCTTAGTTCAAGCTGTTGCTAAAAACAATTTCCAGTCTGTTGCTCAAAGTGTTTGAATGCTATATCATAGTACGCCATATCATGTTAGTTCGATCCTATCTCTCGGCATTAGCTGTTTTTTTAAAGTTTTTGCATAGTACTAAACGCGTTGGAGCGCGTCAGTGTATACGCGTTCAGACGCACATTCAATCTTTCAAACGCGTTAGCACCCTCGAAAATGTTGCATTTTGGACGAATCCTGACGCGTTCAGTGATATTAATCCGAAACGCTCGGAGACGCGTCAAAAATCGAAAAATGGTTACATGGGCATGTTTGAACAATATGGCTTCAATCACTAGTAGGAAGGCACTTCTCCGGCGCGTCGATTTCTTTTGGTTCCTTTCTAATCAATATAGGTGCGAGAGGAATGGACGTCTGATTTCAACTTCCAAGGTGAAATTCTCAATAGGAAGCCATAGTGCAAGCATTTCGATTTCTACTGGCTATATATCCATTTGCCTACATCGTAGAAAGAGTATGCAGAATAATAAACGAAAAAAGCGTTTTTGATATGATAATAATCAAAAGAGAGTTTATGAATTTGCAATGGGGCATAAACTCTTTTTTTCGAAAATGATTCAGAGAAGATTTTCTCAAATTTTTAAAAAATGGAAAAAAGGGTTTATGTCCCGTTACAAATTCATCAACCCCTCTTTTAAAGTTTACCCACTTAAAAATCTGACTACGTATATTTTTGCAAGGGGCATATTAGTGATATTATCACTGAGATGGGTATGAGCGTGGGTGTGGGTGTGGGTGTGGTCATCCCTTTTATCTCGACTGTGTTGTGGCATTCATTGATGCATACGCAGGGGCTCGTAGTGAAGTAAGAGCAAGCAAATGCACATTCCTCCACACCAATGCTTCAGTAACTCAGGAAAAAAATACGTACAAATTTAATGACACACCATGAGTCTATGGGGAATTCCATTTCAAACTGAAGTCAACAAAAAAACACTTCTACTCTCAAAGCCAGGAGGTTTCCTGAAATCGGAATTGAATCACACTTGCCCAATTGACATAACTCCGACCAATTCCATTCCTGGAAGAATAGAACTCTTCTACATGATTCAACTAGGGACCAATGACAATAGCACTGGCAAGCATTATCAAATGAATTCCGGATACGAAAGAACGTGAATAACTAATGAATTTAGATGAATTCTGAATTCTGAATTTATGCATACATGTATTTATCCTATTGTTGTGTTCCTTTCTTGGATCGTGCGACCATGGTATATAGGAGGTCTAACTGAATTCAGATGAATTCTGAATAATAAATTCCTGTATACGTGTAAATAAACTATGCGTGTGTTTCTTTTTTGGACAGGGATCCAGGGGTTCTAGTGGGCCCTTTTGAGTTCAGATGAATTTTGAATTCATATATACATGAAAAGACACTGTGGGTGTGCTTTTTTGACCTGGGGTTCATTGAGTCTAGGGGGTTTATCTGAATTCACACGAATTCTGAATTCTAAGTTCATACATACATGTATTTATGCTATGGCTGTGTTTTTTTTGGCGGGAGTTCTAGCGGGTATACGGTGTCTAAGTTAATTCGGATGAATTCTAAATTCTGAATTCATATATACAAGTACATATAGTATGGATGTGTTTCTTTTTTCGCCCGGGGCTATGCAGGGTCCAGGCGGTCTATCTGAATTCATATACATGGGAATTTATGCTATGAGTGTGGTGTTTTTTCACGGGGTGTAGCGAGTCGAGGGTGTCTATCTGAATTCATAATCCATATAAACATGCAAATACACTATGCGTGTATGGGTGTGGGTGGGTTTGAATCCGAGTTTCTGCGTGTGCCAAAAATAAATGACATTGAAACCCACCGCGACACCAGGCTCGCGCGACTTCTCATATCTAGGGAAGATTGAACCACTTTTGATTCTTGTTGCAGGAGACGTTTTTGTATTCTGTTATAGGAAAACCATTGGTTTAAAATTGCGAAAGAAAATGGTTGGATGAAGACAACAGCCTGGTGACTGGTAAAGACGATTTGGCTGGATACACGAACAGACAAGGTGTTTTGACACTTCACCAGCAATTTTAATGCCTGAAAGACTTTTGGATAGATGACTTTGCACAACTTGATGAATTCTGTTAGGCCATAAGTAAATCTGTTGAGAACCGTTTTTGCCAGATTTTTAAACTAAGAGCAGTCTAATTTGGAGAGATTTCTTGATAGCATGAGAATGCTAAATCTGGCAAAACCCTGTTTGAAATAATATGCCTTCAGAACAAAAGTCATTACGTCACATACTATTAATGGACTTGTTGGCTCTTTTAAAAGCACAAGAAACTTTATTCCTGAATAAAAAAGATCAGAAAGTACATACAATATTGAAACTGTGTTAACACCGAATGTCTAAAGATGAAACTTCATCGAGTGTTGTGTAGATAAAACTATCCAAAAGAGAAGGATTGTATCAGTTGGAGAGGGTGTGGGTGTCGGTGTGTGTGAGTTCATCTTGTTCTGCTTTACAAGCACGCCAACATCCTGAAAATATCTCCTATATGTATATTGTTACTGATAGTATCGAGCTTGTAATCATGCTGACACAGAAAATACAATATTATCTGAATGACTATTGGTGCACAAAGGTGTTTTACATCATAACATCTAAAGTTTTTCCAGTGAAAAATCATTCTTTCCCGAGAAGCCTTTCCGCTGACTACGAAACTAGCTGGGAATTTCCAGAAACTTGGTTATATTTTGGATTTCGTAACTCAAATTCCCTTCAGTGGAACCGTATCAAATATCGTTATTTTTCAAAGAGACCTTTCTCTGATAGGAAAACAAGACAAAACATTTTGACTTTCTGACTTCAGACCTGAATTTTCGCTCTCCGACTTTGCCGATTAAATCTTAATAGAAGAGCCGTAGAATATCCACCAATGTTCTTTGACTTGCTACAAGCAGAAAGATTTTTTTTTCATATGGCCCTCCCGCCTCTTTATAGAGCGAAAGAAAGCTCGTCTTTGATCACTCCAATTCCAGTTTAATAGAGGCTCATATCGAAAAACTCATAAAGGGTTAAGATTTCAAACTATGGAAAAGCTGCAGCAAAAATCTATTAAAACACCGAAAAATATAAAAAATTAACAAATCTCTCATATATGTTTATCGATCTATACGTATAGATGCATGAAGACAACCACATTTAATTTCAAATGATTCTCTCTACAGTCGACGGAATGAAGGAACTTCGCTTGAAGTTCATCAACCTGTTTGAAACTAGGAATCTAATCGACTTCCAGTCTGTTGAAAATGCTCTTGTATTTTCCCAATTACTATCTCAGGCCGTGTGATATGAGCAGCTAATTAGAGACAAATGAAGGAATGATGAATATGAAAATATTACGGTCGATCAAGTAACTAGAATATCAATGCTGTGAACCTCCTATTTTAGATGCTTAACCAAACTGCATGCTACTACAATCTTATCTACAGAAAGTGAAACATTTTCATTGTGTCATGGAATAAAGGCACAAAACTTAGTATTATACTATTATCATCATTACAGTATCCAGGAGGCGAATGCTTACCAAATATTCTAAAGGATGAGAAAGTATATGTATGTTGGTAGGAAAGAGGCTATGATCATAAAAACGAACCCACACCGGATACATATATCTCACGCCAACTCACTCTCAACCCACGTATACCTAGCACGCGATCGGCTGAATTCCCCACCATCGGAAACCTATTGACCGATTGCCCGACCAAGAAAATTTGGGATTGACTGAAATTCCCTCCCTCAAAATCCTATTGGCCGGCTGCCCGATCAAGAAAATATGTGATTGGCTAAATTCCCACCCTTGAAATCCTTTTGGTCTAATGAGGAATCGAAAACAATTTGAAAATTAGGGAAACAACGGAAGATTAGCACATCAACGCATAAAGACCAAGGAGGATCATTCCAAAAATTGGATCCGATCGGATGCCTGTCGTTATGCGATCATGTTTCAATCGGAGTTTCTCTAATTCGACGAAATCTCATCGGATTCCTGGTTGCGATCCGACATTCCGACCCTTAGTGTTGGATTTTATCGAATCCTAGTATCGGAATCCGACTGGATTTCATGGTATGATCTAGCAGGCCTCTGCTATTGGGATTTAATGCTAACTCGTACGCAAATAAGAAAATAAGTTTCTCCCATCGGATTCAATATTCCACAACCCGGATTCCCATAGTATTTCATCGGATCGTTGGATCCTGTCAGATCCGATAGGATTCGGTATCGGATTCATTAACCCGGGGTACATAAAAACGAAGAAATGTCACTGTGTGTGTGGCGCTCTTTCCACTATAGAGAATTTGAATTTTATATGAAACGTCTGAGAATCCTGTCGGATCCTACTCGAAGCGGGTCGGAATCCGATAGTAGGCTTTATTATTGGAACCAACCATCGGATATAATGTATATTACGTAGGAATCCGACACCAAGAATCCGACTGTCGTTCCTCAACTCGGAACCCCATCGGATTTGTGTCGGATGGCGGGATCCTAGCAGATCCGATAGGATCCACTATCGGATTCAATCACCTGGGGATCAGTATTATCTGCTTCATGTCTTATTGTTTTCTCTCTAATATATGTGTTCTACTATCGTGAGAGAGAACTTGTGGCTCGCAGAAGTTACATTAAATAACAATCTTCTGCAATCGGCACTGCTTCCATCAAACTTGCTAGAAAGCGATCTTTTCTCATTTGGAAAGACAACAGTAACAATATACACCACAGATATTGCAATGATACCAAAAATCGTCTATCCAAAGTACTGAAGATCAAGCCATTGTATACTTGAATTTGTTTGAGGTTTGTTTTTGTCTATTATAATTGAATTCATAGGCTCGCTTTACTAAGAGCAAAGCTACAATCTAAAACTCAATTATGTACATGCGGACTTGGCTCGATCTACAGCTGATTTCTCTTTATTTTTATTCTTGGACTGTACATTTCTTAATAATCCTTCTTTCTGGTAACCCTCCGCTGCGGGGCCAGTGGATTGCAATGCACGAATTTTCTCATTGCTGAATCCCGTATGAACGCACTTTTCGTTTTTAGACGATGTCACTGCAATCTTGTTTTTTTTCCTTTCAGTGTCGACTCCGAACAGTTAAAATGTAACTAAGTGAGAATAACTTCTGCAAATATGAACTATTAACAACTCTGGTCTGTTTACAAGATACATAAAATCTGGCAGAAAAGGAATCCCGAAGTAGTATACATATATCCCTTGGTCAATATTTATCACATATTTTCCCCTCATATACTGATGGAATTGTTTCACAAAGCAAAGAAATTCAAATGAAACTACATAATAAATCGATATCACATTTGAATTCATAGATTAATAGGAAAAAACAGACTAAATCATATTTCGCATGTTGTGATGATGAAGTCATCCATACGGCTAGATCTTTCTTTTATTAAACCTTAGAATAAAGACGGGAACGCCCGCTCTCTAAAAAACGCCGTATCCCATAAAACCCTGAGAGGGTTCCCGAGTTTGTTACTATCTAAAACTATTAAAGGGTTTCAGAGACATGGTTTCCGAGAATTCGGGAACCAAGAAATGAAGTGAAAAATTCCTTCGCATACCAAACTCGGAAACGGATGAAAGGTTTCCGACGTTGCATTGTTCTCGATCTGAAATGAGAACCACCAGATTGTTATAAACCAGGACGATCGTTCTGCACACCGGACCCTGTCAGAGCAGACAATAAAGATGCGCGTAAGTTATTGCATCCTGTAGGAACACTTGGATATTCGCTGGAACGTAGCAGCACTCAGTCTGGAAACTTTACCTAAGTTTTTCGAATGATTTCCACCAACTTTTGTGGTGGAACACAGCAAGTTGGTAGTATTCAGTAGAAAAACTTGGCGAATTTCTCGGCATGGGCACCGCTTCCAATTTGCCATCGATTTCACGTGCTTTTCTACAGTATACGGTCATTCTACCACATCTTTTCTACCAGTTCCCACAGCATCAGGTTCATGAAACCACCAACTTGGGATCTTGAGTCTAAATAGAAATGAAACAGTTGATCGGCTTTTAACTTTTGAAATCGAACTCACCATTATTATTTCTTAATCCAATGATAGATCTGAATACAAATAAAACAGTTGATAAGCTTTAAACTTTCAAAATCAAACTCACCATTATTCTTTGTTCATCTGTCATCGGATATAAATAGAAATGAAACAGTTGATCGACTTTTAACTTTTGAAATCGAACTCACCACTAAAATTTCTTCATCTACCGTTGGATCTAAATATAAATAAACTGTTGATCAGCTTGAAAGTATTAAAATCGAACTCACCATTATTTATTCGTCATTGTATCTTGGAGCTACGACACAATTACCAAAAATAATGATTTTCTCTTCGACTGATATGACAATTGACTTCATGAGACACAAGTATAAAGTGAAAATATTGATATAGACATAACCGATCTCATGATTCATATTATCAGAAGTGACACGTATTTTCCCAGAATACCAAAAACAGAAAACACTTTTTGAGGATTCTTTTAACTATGCGCATCACTCAAAAATAACTTACGAAAACAGCAAATCATCTACATCCGCCAAACTTAACAATATTACATTGTTTTCACGATATAAACACTACGCCTCAATAAGATATTATTATTTCCTCAGCGAACCGATCAAATGAGCCTCTTTCCAACAAACTATGTTTTAACGACCAGAAAAAGCTCATACGACAACGTGCGTTTCTGACCAACACAAGTTCAATTCGAAAAAATAGTAACAAATTCGAATTCGAGGACCCCAGTAACCTATTGCAAAGTTCCGACAAAATCGAGAAGGGAGTTGAGATAAAAATTCTTACTTTTCAGCAGTTGAATATTCGAAAGCCCGGCTTTCTGACCAATGAAAGTTTGGATTGAAAAAGTAACAACGGATTCGAATTTTCTTCCGTAAAGTGGTATCATTATTTTGATCGCAAGACGGAAAGATTTTGAAAAGCGTCCGTTTGATGTATTTTTGTGATCATAAAGTACATTGCTCGGTAGATTTTAGTTCATTTGACCGGTTTTACCGTTTTGGAATAGTTCATGAAGTTTCCGATTGTTAAATGGAGCTCAGCAGCATTTTGTATTCCTCCTGCTTTACGTTTCATCTCAGGATGTGGCCCGAAGGAAGAGGTTTTTTATTTTATTTTTTTTACGCTTGAGTCATTTCATTTCGCATTAATCAGACATTGACATTTGTAAGTCAAGTGCAAAATTTCTTCCATCGAATCCAGTATAAAGCTTAGTCTCTTATGGCCGTGTTGAATTTCCGTGGTTTTGAAGTTCACTTGATAAAAGACTGAATCAGATAAGTGTTTCGCTAAGAACATTTATTTGTCCAAAGTCATAATTTGTTTTTTATCATGTATAGTCCAAAGCTGAAACTTTTCATGAATTGTAACATTGAATTATATGATTTCAAAAGTATCGGGTTGGCTGTGGGTGCGTAGAACAATCGACCGTTCCACGACAAACGGGCGTTTGTTTCAGTTTTGTCAGAACGTCATCAGGTGGATTGTCTCAATATCGACGGTATTAAATCTTAGTTAGAGTAGCTCGAGTAGACTGTGAGTCATATTGTAGAAGAGCGTACCACGACCGGTTTCGTCCTTGCTTAAGGGACTCATCAGATGGCATTGACTCTGTTACACTTGTTCGAATGATTACTTACACGAAATTAGCATATCATGAAACAAAGTATAATAATCTATGCGGAATTGCAAGCTAAATTCCGAAGAATATAATTTTCGAGCCGATAGATACATTTTTCATATAATAGTGGTGTGTCAAGCATACCATGATCCAGATTTCGTCCTTGCTGAAGGGATTCATCAGATGGCATTGACTCTGTTACACTTGTTCGGTTCGAATGATTACTAACACGAAATTAGCATATCATGAAACAAAGTATAATAATTAGTTAATATTTGGTCAAAAACACATTCATTTTATCTAATGGTAGTGCGATGTAATATTAAATGAATTTTTGCCGAAAAAGAGTATAATTCAATCGAATTACAACAACAATATAATAATAAATTGACCAACTAAAAGAATCAATTTAATAGAATTGAAACATGCAAACAAATACAAATTAATATACAATTCCCTTCAAAAACCTGTTGCTTGGATAACTAAACCAATTATAATTCAATCTAATGTATATCGATGAAATAAAACACTTATTATTCCAATTGCTAGCGATATTTATATAAGGCAATAGAAAAATCTTCATCAAACATTGGGCTGGGCGGCCCAACAAAAAAGCAGACCACCCGGCCCATCTAAAATTTTCTTTGTGCCGGGCACAGGTGGGCCGGACGGCCCATTTCGAGGCCTGATAGACGTGACATAATCGTATTCAAAATGAATGTTGAATCTTTCTAGCCTAAATTTTGTTCATGAATTCTTTTTTCTCGTCTTTCTTCAAGAATGACATTGCACATGCTCTTGTAGATTTGATTTGGCTATGCACACAACGAACAACGAACAACGAATACTAATCCGAATTGTAAAATTATAAAAAATTGATTTAATTATGCCTGTGCCAATTCAGATGAAACACCTCACACTACTAATTCGTCGCGTTTTGCAGGTTTTATTTTCTACTTGTTTTTGTATAGTATTAAACTTATTTCCTGTATAAATATTTAGTGGAATCCAATGAAACATCATCCAATGTTAATGAAGAATATGCTTGAACACTTCTGAGAGGAATTTATGCATGGCAAAAAACTAACAGTGTAAAATAGCGAGATAAACACGAACTTATTTCTTCGATTGAACATGTTTGATTTCTACTCTTTTAGGATGATACAACACGAAATCCTCTAAATCGTGATTCATCGACTGATTCAACGTCAACGCCGTCTTCCAATAGTTCGACTAAAAAAAAATTCGTTAGCGAATTTCTAAAATGAAATAATAGCAAAATCTGCATGCATATATATATGGTCATCGTTTTAGAATTTTGAGTCATCAAATAATCATGATTGTAAAAAACATGGGGGAGAATATGCTTTATCTGCAATTTGTCGTCGATTTGGTGTTGAATTGAAATCGAAATTGCCAGATTTATATAATCAAACAGTAACAGATATTGAACTATTTAATAATGGTTTGTTGAATTTTATTAATTATTAATGTTGAATATCTCGAGAAAAAATATGAATTCATTTTTAGTCAATAAAACAGAAGTAGTCGGAAATAAAAATAGGTTTTATTCGAAATAGAATCGTCTCACTATTATCAATTATATATTTAGATTTTCCTTAAATCGTTGTACAGAAACATGCTTGAGAATTTATTTATCGTCATGAATATCTGCTGGTAAATACTGCGATTTTCCTTTTTCGATATATGTACGTGTAAATTTTTTCAAGCAAAGGCAATTGAATCCTTGAAGAAAACTTTGCTTCATACTAAGAAAGAACAATTTGTGTCGATACATGACGATAGTTCGAACTGGATACAGATTACAGTGTATGGAATAATAACTCTAACCTAGAGATATTTCTTCATTGGCATGATCGTTATCTTGAAACATTCTGAATGATGATACGTCTAGTTATAAATAATAGTTTTAATAGTGTATTTTTGGGAGTTTTATGAAAATGGCATGCATTGTTGTGAAAATCAAATTCGACCAATCAGAGAGGTTCTTCAATTGACTTTGTAAGTAAAAGTTTCGCTTCGCAGAAATTCTGCTTAATGCTAGTCTATCTAAAGCGAGATTCGTTTCGAAAAAGAATGTAACAAGACGAATGATTGTGGTACAATTTGAAATACTTTACGGATTGTAATGGAGTTTTAAATCTTTGAAGCGGTACTGAATGTAGATTTTGAAAAGAACATTAACTTCATTATAATATTATTAAATGCTATCAATTAAAACATTGTCCTGAAGACTTAAGAGATAAGAAAAGTTTTATACTTAAACCATGACTTCATAGGTGGCATTAATTTAATAAAAATTGTTCTCATTTTATTTAGATTTATGTCAAACTCAGTGAACTAGTGATGCTCAACATGTAGCAGATACAATTCAGTTTCTAACTACTCTCACCCCCATGTGCATCAAACTATTTTAAATCATGTAAATCATCATATATAATCTACATTCAATAATTTCTTTTTGTTTTAGTATCTTGAACTCTTACCTAATTTATCTGAATGTTTATCATCAAAATATACAGCCATACGCTTTTTAACTGCACGTTCTATTGGTATTTTATCAGTATATAATATTGAATATGTACTTCAATCTATTATTGGAACTATTCTACCGAAATTAACAAATACAAATATGGATACAAGTTATCTACAGAGACCAATCGAAACTATATATCGAAAGGAAGAAAAAAACAATAATTTGTTTCATTTTCTTTTTAAAATTCATTCATTTACAATTCTTAGATGTTATCGATAGGCAAGTACTTAATATTGTTCCTTATGCAAAACAGTTAATGTTACCTTGTATTCAAACAATGACACATCAAGATTGGTATATACGTTCGTTAGCTAGTAATTATTTTGCTGTTCTTATTAAATACTATGCTCTGTGCGTAAGAGATCCATTGCTGAATAAAATTGTTGTGAAAATTTCAATGATATCCTTCGATTTAGAATGATGATAAAAAAGTTGAAAATACAAATGGGACTGAAAATTTTCTTGAACAATTTTTTCGATAATAGTAAAATGCCTGCTTATCATTTATCAATGCAAGTAAACGCAGATATTCGACCATATCAGCATGTAAGTATAATTTACAAAATAAAGCATAAATGAACGATATTATTCAGTAGGTCGTTTACTAGATAGAGGAATTTCTATCAAATCATCAGTTCATTTCAATGTTTTTATCGACTGATACATGCGAACTAATAGATTTCTGAGCAAAGAATAACTCATGTTTTGATTGCCTTCTACTATCAAAGTAGCTCAAAATCATATGAACGAATTCATATGAACTGTTCTCATGCGACGTTATTAATTCTTGGGCTTGTACAGTTCACGCTGATATGAGCACTCATTAGTATGAACTGTACAATCATAACAAAATCAAACGTTCAAAGATATTTCAATAAATATAGCTTAACTTTTACCAATTTTCAACGGGCAAAATTTCACGTAAAGATCTTATCATCAAGAATAAGAGATAATATTTCACATTTTCCACTTACAGAAAACCATCGATCTGTCAGTGAAGCAATTGTGAAATGAACTCATCCAGTTTTTCTATTTACATCGAATGACTGAAATCAACAGAATTTGGGTGTGTGTGTTGTTGTGTTTGTGAGTTTTGGTCTTATGGTATGAGATTGACTGAGCGTGTACACGTCATCTGAGTTCTGCTTCTACGTCCACACCACCGGACGCAGAGCCACTGCCATCCCACACAGATAAACATTTGGAAAAACGCGTTTAAACGCTCAATCGGGAACGCCGATTGTGCATCACTAATACTCATTAGCAAAACGGAAGAAACGCGTTGTTCAAGCAGAATTTTCACTTTCGGAGCGTGAAAACGGATAAAACTATAGTCCTGAGCGGTAAAACGCATAACTATTCGGCAACATAAAAGCCAATGCGTTACAACCATTTGAATCAGAGTTTTTTTCCATTCTCACGCTCCGAAAGTGAAAATTCTGCGCAAAAAACGCGTTTCTTGCGTTTTTTAATGTGTGTTAGTGACTCACAATCGGTCTTCCCGATTGAGCGTTTAAACGCATTTTTCCAAATGTTTATCTGCTTGGGATATGGACAGCTACACCCCTCACCGTCACACACACCCACACCCCCCGAAAATTGACTTATTTTGAGGGGCGAGGGTCCCTAAGAGAAGGTCGATTTGTTTCTATTTAACTCGTCTACCGAGCTTCTTGCTGATTTGGAAAGTTACGAAAGGCGGAACTGCCTGATCAGTCGCTTTAGCAAGGACGAAAGCGACCATAGTTAGCTTGATATGTACACCACGCACACGCTCACACTCGATGTTGGTGCATATGCATGTACTAGTGGAATTTTGAATGGTGCTGCGTTGAATCTGGTTGTAGTAATTCGCGAGATTACTTAATTGTAGGGGTGGCACTTTAACTTTAGAACACTTTAAAAAAAGTGTTAAAGTTTAAAGTAAAAACAGTTTAAACTTTAACTTTAATTAAAGCAAAACACTTAAACACTTTAACTTTAATAAAAGTAGTGTAAAAATGAAAAATAATTTTTAGCTCTTTATTTGCGATTTGGTGTGGTTTTTACAGTTACTTTAAACTTTAANTTAAAGTTTAAAGTAACTGTAAAAACCACACCAAATCGCAAATAAAGAGCTAAAAATTATTTTTCATTTTTACACTACTTTTATTAAAGTTAAAGTGTTAAAGTGTTTTGCTTTAATTAAAGTTAAAGTTTAAACTGTTTTTACTTTAACTTTAACTTTTAAAATAAAGTTAAAGTGCCACCCCTACTTAATTGCATCCTCTGAGTACCTTTCTGACTTTCCTACTCAGCAGCAGTCCTACACCTCTTACGTCTGTATTATCTTCTCGTGACAAGATGGAGTCTCTATTTGATGTTTCAACTTTACCAGCTAATCGTACTTCCAATATACCTATGGCATCGTCTCTGAACCCCTTCATCTCATGTGTTACTAATTCCAGTTTTTCAGTTGTTCGTAATGTTTGAACTTTCCATGTTGCAATCGTTAGGATGTTATTGGCTAGCTTTAATTTCTCTGTGCTAATTCTCTCTCAACTTCTTCTGCTTTGTTTTCCATTAATTAATTTTTCGGCTCTGCCATGGATTCTCGGCAGTCAACACGGACCTTGTTGGGTCTAGCGACGGCCGAGTCAGTATGGTTTTCTACTATCTACACTCATGGTTGGTTTGTATCGTCTTTCCTCTTTTTTTTTACAAACAGCGGCATCTGCACTGCTTTCTTTCCAACGGTTCACTTCCGTTTCCGGACTAGTGACCGGCACAACACATCTCCATAGGAGAGGCTATCGTGTGGTTTTCATATTTATTAAATGTTCATTTAATACATTTCCGAATTTATAGATATCCGAGACAATCACAAAAAAGTGGGTTGCCCAAGCTCATTACATGGCAAGTGACGCTGAGGCTTGAACTCAGTAACTAGAGATAATGTGACGAGCAAATTATCACTCAAAAAGCTCCCAACCAAAGGATCGGCACTAACCGATGAAGAAGAATCACTCTTACTATATCAATATCATCATTCAATCAGCAGACAGGTTATCACGCGAACATATTGTGTTTCAGTTAATTAAAGAGTGAATCTTGATCTTAAGAGAATAGATAAACCTATGCACAACATCATATTAACCAGCAAGTTACTAATGAAAAGCAATAAATATTTCTAAATCAAGAAAGAACAACGCGTCGTACACAAAAAACGAAACGTCTTTTTCCATTCTTAATCTCAGTTTAACAGAAGCCAATCAGCAAAACATACTGTTAACTAACTTCCAACCGTCTCATTTTTCTTGAAAACCTTCACTATTTAGTGTCCTGCCTACTACGGTAGAACAGCCAGGACAGACGGTCTGCCCATTCATCTCCCATTTGATTTCCATAGAAACTCAGTGTGATGAGTGTCTGTGTGAAAGAGTGGTAATGTGACTAAAGTATGAATGAAGTATGAATGAAACTCACTGTGTTGTGTTGCAATGCTTCAGCGAGATATTGTGCTCCTTGGTCTCCGATTTCATTTCTATAGAGATGAAGTGTGGTGAGTGTCTGTGAAAAAGAGTGGATATGTAGCTAAAATATGCATGAAGTGTGAATAAGAGTCACGTTGTTATGTTGTAAAGCTTGCGCAAGATGTTGTGCTCCTTGGTCTCCAACTCCATTAGAACCGAGATCAAGTGTCTTGAGTGCCTACGTAAAAGATTCGATACATGAATAAAGTATGTGTGAAACGTGATTGAGAGTCACTGTGTTATGTTGTAATGCTTGAGCGAGACGTTGTGCTCCTTGATCTCCGACTCCATTAGGACCGAGATGAAGTGTCGTGAGTGTCTATGTGAAAGAGTGGATATGTGAATAGAGTACGTGTGAAGTGGAAATGAGACTCACGGTGTTATGTTGTAATGCTTGAGCGAGATGTTCTGCTCCTTGGTCCCCGACTTGATTGGAACCGAGATGAAGTGTCTTGAGTGTCTACGTGAAAGACTCGATACATGAATAAAGTATGTGTGAAGCGTGATTGAACGTCACTGTGTTATGTTGTAATGCTTGAGCGAGATCTTGTGCTCCTAGGTCTCCAATTTCATTCACGCGGAGATAAAGTGACGTGAGTGTCTGTGTGAAAGACTGGATAAGAGCTTAATGTTTGCGCAGTGCGAATGAGAGTCACGGCGTTATGTTGTAATGCTCGAGACAGATGTTGTGCTCCTTGATCTCCGATTTGATTACAAACTAGTTGAAGTGTGGTGAGTGTCTGTGTGAGAGTGGATACGAGAAAATAGTATGTGTGCAGTGTGAATGAGAGTCACGGTGTTGTGTTTTAATGCTTCAGCGAGATTTATTGCTCCTTGGTCTCCGATTCGATTATCGTCGAGATGAAGTGTGGTGAGTGTCTGTGTCAAAGAGTGGATATCAGAAAATAGTATGTGTGCAGTGTGAATGAGAGTCACGGTGTTGTGTTTTAATGCTTCAGCGAGATTGAGTGCTCCTTGCTCTCCGATTCCATTATAATAGAGATGAAGTGTGATGAGAGTCTGTGTGCAATAGTGGATATGTGAATATAGCATGTGTGCAGTGTGAATGAGAGTCACCGTATCATATTTTAATGCTTCAGCGAGATTTAGTGCTCCTTGGTCTCCGATTTTGTCGTTTCCGAGCCAAAGTGTGGTGAGCGTCTGTGTGAAAAAATCTTGATAGCACCATCGTACCGTGTGTAGAAGAATCAAGTGCATATGGTAAATACTATTGAAAGAGGCACTAACAATTAACTGTGTGGCAGTTCCAGATGCACAGCTTTCAAGAGTAGTTGCCTAAAAGAACTGCTCAATTGATCCAATTCTCCAACAGCTCTAGCTCTACATAACTGAGCTCATGAATAGCTCCAGCTCTTTGGAGATGGAGCTCAGCAACAGTTCATACTCAAAAGAGCGGGGACTGCGAACAGCACTCCATTCTATAACATTTCTGGCGCTGTGCTAGTGAGTACTCATAATTCTACAACCATCATATTTTAAGGGAACCCATAACTGAGAAGCAATGTTGATCATTTTACATTGCCAGATTGAGTAGATATTTCATAGTTGAAAAAGTCCATAGTGCAATTCAGTAAACTTGGAACATATTGAAAACGTTTTTTTTATTATTTGAGTTTTTAAAACCAGAATTTTTGGTAATTCGTTAATTGATTTCATTTGAATTTTCATAGTTTTAGAGTTTCGAAGCTGTGTTCAATAAAATTACTAGTAAGTTTTATTTGAAATCAATCAACTATGTCAACTGTTCATTCTTTGATTTTCAATATTATTTATGTATGCAAGCACCAAAAGCATTTTAGATACACGTATCATTATGTTTCTTGAACACTTAGAAGATGTTAGAAAAGTTATATGTTCTTCAGCGAATGCTGTTGTTGCATTCATATTGATCCATAAAAACCAATCCTTCTCATTGATACAAATTAATAGAAACATCTTAATATGTATCACTTGCGGAAACTTAATGAAATGCATGGTTGTGCAGCTGCCTTAGTCAATAAAAGTAGATGATTAGCGAAGATAGCTGTATCTAAACGACAATATAATTATGACTGTAGAGAGATGAATTTTCTTTTGAATACTAATGGCACTTAGGTGAAAGATATCACATCATGTTAACCGATTTCGATGGTAGTAAGTGAACATAAAAACAATTTCGTTTTTAGTTGAATAGATATATGAATATGATTTTGAATAAAAATGATGAACCAAAAACATGCGACTGTGAACGACACTTTTCAAACCTGTCTCAATAACGATAAATTCTCTTTAAAACTTCCGATAGGTAAGTATTAACTATCACCTATTTCGTTGTTTCTATGTAAACTAATTCTGAACAAAAAAGGATTTGATACAAGTTTACAACTAAGATTTCAATGATGTATCCTGCAAAAAAGCTTATCTATTTTGATTAAACCTCAAATGTTTCGACAGCATTCTTGTCTCTATAGCAGATAGTGGTATTGAAATTTCATCGCTATATTCAATAAATGAATTATATGAAATATATGCATTCCAGTACTAATCCATTGATATTAACACATTTATTTTTGAAGGCATTATAGAATTGTTAGATATTTCGTCTACTACTGATTTCTACAATGTTTATTAATGTGCATAGGGTGAATGAATTGTAACCCTGATTTGTATACTGTTAAATCCTAGGGGCATGTTATTTTTGTTTTCATCTGTTTTATTTTATCTATACTTTAAAAACAGACTTTCTCAAATATATATGTTGCCCTATTTTATTGTTAGTTATTATCAAGAATGAATATGGTTTGAATTTTAATATTTATGAAATAAAACTAAATTAAAAAATTAAAAGTCTCTATTATGTACAAAACGAAATATTTATAGAAAAAGATAAATCGAGTAAAGCTGTCTATTTTCTAAAAGCAAAAGCAAACTAAATAATAAAGTTTCTTTTCCTATAAAAATGAAATATTCTATTGTCTGCAAGTATCTCTAAAAACAAAGACATGGTGAATCATATGTGTTTCCGTTTTTAATTTGTCTACGCTCTATTTGTGTGACATATTCATGGATTCAATGATTAGAAAAGTCAAAAAAGTATTTAAAAAAAGCAACGAAAAATCTTAATCTCTTACGTACTTAACATGACTTGAGTGGGGGCATTATCAACGATGGCATAATACCAGGTAATGTACAAACAGTGATCTATGAAGAGCATTGTTAACCGTTAAAAGCAGGAGAAAACGGCTTTTCATTGTTAAAGTTACTTTTCAGAAAAAAATTCTGTTGCACACAGTTGAAATGATTGCAATAACATGTCTTAGTCAGCGAATTTCAAAACTACAAAGATGTCCTTAAAGGTGCTTTCTCATACAACAGTATATGAAAGAAGATCAGCATCAATTTGACCATCTTCATCGCGAGAAATCAGAATAATCAATACAATGATATATATGATTAATATAAACATTTAATGAACGATAACGGCATGAACTTACTATTATGCCATTCAATTAATCACAGCGATTCATAAGGAGATTTTTCATTTGTTACTATTGTGATTCGAAACACAAAATAAGGAAATTATTCTATAGGATATGTTTAAAGGATAGAAATCGAATATATTTTGTGCAATGCGTAGAAAAGCAATCAAAATTTAACATAGGTATACCGTTATCATTGATATCTTCATGTTTTGAAACAACGATTGCCCTTCATTCATTCTACTCCATATCAAAACGATTTTGACGATAACATTAATAATCAATGAGATAATTATTTAGATTTGTGAAGAAATTATTTTCTATTTCTAATGGTGTGTCAACAATACAGTTCAAAATCTGAAATCTTCTAGATCAAAATGAACAAATATTAAAGTTTCCGTCAATAAATATGCTACCCCTGTATGCTGGCTTTACAGCTTCATATTTTAAAATGGTATTGAGCTAACAATTGTTGTCCTGGTCTTTCATTTACAATCAGACATGGAAATGTCATTTAATACAACTTTATCAAAAACATAATTATCACACTCGGCGTGATGACGCGTAGTTACTAGATTATTTACGAAAAAATTGCTAGTAGAAATTCTATTAAAATGCAACGAGCTGATCGTTGTCTTGTTATAACATTTTGTGATTTCAAAATTCCTAATTTCGAAACACCGGCTAGTTCTGTCATTTTCTAGAATTTGTAGAATGAATTTAAGGAAAATATAATTATAGTGAGTCTTTCTCTCAAGTAGTATAGTACTTGATCAATTATGTTGTATCTTACAGTTATCGTTTCGAACTCAATCACGGACAAAATAAACATATGTTATTTGTATTCATATTTTGAAATTAATATTAATTTTATAGATGATATTTAAATAAAAGCAACTCGTAAAATGATTGTGAATACTCAAAATAATCCTTCAATTGAATAACCGCGTGCATGTATAATAGAGATTTGAGTGTTATGAACATTAAATCAGTATTGTACATTCATGCATCAAAATATTATCGAATCATATAGAAACGGAAAAGGAATGCGTAAAGCACTAGGAAATTCAGTGCAGTGTAATCTTATACTCGATTTTTATTTATTAACTCTTGTAGATTAATATGAAGTCAACTGAATATGATATCTGTAACATTTAGATTATAGCTAGTATTTTTCTTCGCTATGATTTTAGACAGATGAACCAGAGTAGTTAAAAGATGAAATTTTAAGATATCATATTCAGATTACTCCAAGCAATCATATTAAATGTTGATGACTTTGCACACTGCATCAATTTCGAAGAAATTTGTTTTCTAAAAAGCCATGCTTATTCAATGAACTATTTACTAGATATTATAGTGATGGCAAGAAACTTAATTTTGCATAAAACAATGCGTGCATCAATTCGAAAACACTTGTATACCTACGTTTGTAACTCATGTTGTAACTTCTACTCAGTATGTAATAAACGCCCCCTCCCCTCCGTCAGAATAAATGGTCATGACCTTGCGCCACGTGTCCACATGCCGTTACTTTTTGAGTGGCCTTCTATTGAGGTTAAGTTTTAACCAATTACTAATTCATTTTTTTATTAAGACGATAATACTGAATTAATATTAATTAATAAGTTATGTTCAATTTTTTTTGTGTTTAATAGAAAAATTTCACTTTTTGTGTAAAATATGCTGCGTTTTGAATGGTGGAAAGTGTCGTGATTGAAAGTGTTAGTATTTTTTAATGTGCGAATTTCTGATCTTATATTTGATTATTTTCATGCTGATCATCATTGATATATGTTGTTAGTCTCACGAAGAGCACTGATGCTATTAATTCCACAAAAATTATGAAATTAAACGTCCGTTTTCATGATTTATGATAATTTTTGTGTGGTTGTTTTCTTCTCGTAACGTGCTTAATTGTAATATTTATGGTAGTTAGAGTTATTGGTATGAAAATGATCGAATATTCTCACATCAATAAATTTAAAGATTTTAGTATCTATTATAATTTCTACATTTCATTCATTAGGTTTTGATTTAAATTTCATGTACCACTGTTATATATACATCCTCCAAGCTTGGTTGAACCCTCTTTACTTCTTCTGTCCGAAAGTCCTTTGTACATGATCCTTTTGAACTATTCTGCTCATTAATATGCAAGCTAAACGGAGAATCTTATGTGCATGCATAATCATAAGAAGTTTGGTGCTAAACAAAACAGTAAAATATGCACCGAATCAGAATATTTCTTGTCTCAATTGGTTCTCTTCACTATGTTAACTCTTTAACCTATTTTTCAAGTGTATAGTTGTATTCTCCATCGAATGATAATATTTTCGACAGGAATCACCGAACAAAAACTCGGTGTTTACTCACGGGATACTCATTTTTCCCTCGAAATATATAATTGAAAATGTGTGCTTCCCCTCCTGATTCACTTTCTGACCTATATTGGGTGTATAACAAGGTTGTGTTGGATGTAAAATTTCATGCTTCATCTAATAATGATATTTTAAATAGAGGGTAAACCTTGTCCCAATGCAGTCCATTCAGGTTGATAAATCTCTTACGGATTGTGTTATGTATAGACTTCTTGAGGATGTAAGAGTAATTCTAGGTGTGTTTGTAGGTGACCATGTTAACCAAGACTATAAGGTCATTTCCAATAAATCTTGACATTATTTTTAGTGTGTTCGCAGCATTTTGTTGTCGTTCAGATGATAGAATACGCTTATACTCATATAGACACCTAGAGAAATACCCACACTGGAATGCAATTTTTTCATGGATGATACTCCTTGAAAATTGCACTATTCGATAGAGTATAGAACTCTGCATCTAACACAATTAGTTAATGAAATAATACAGTGAGGGAAACTAATCGGACCAATAAATAATCGAATTTAAGGTGGCTCTACCTACATTTGATTTATATCATTCTCTTCATTGATAAAAAGGTCCCAAAGAGACAGAATTGATGGAAATTCAATAATATTACTTCTTTGATTTAGCAATTTAATTTCTTTGAAGTCGTCTTATTTATAAGTGTTGCTAGGAAACAAAACTTCGATGTTCGAGAAAAAGAAAGTAACGCAGAGTAACAAACGATTCGTCAAATCGGTAGAAATTCCTTCAGATGTGTAACTCTTTGCTTTGTTTGAGAAAATATGCACCGAAGTCAAAGTAGATATTATCATGAAGCTGTTATTATTATTATTGTGAAATCAACAAATATGCTAACCACAACAGTTCATTTTCTGAATAGCTAATTCTTAAAAGAGGATATAAATATGATCGCATTCTATAAATCAAGCTTACCTGATATCGATGATATGAGTCAATGATTGTATTCAGCCGTGCACAAGCATTACGAGCTGAACACACAATTGTAAAGTCGTCGATCTTGTCAAGAATACGATAAACGATTTCCACAGGCAGTTCCAAAAAAGAGGAACACACGTTTTGAACCATAGGCATTTTACACTTTGAAAATTAATTTTCTGTTAAAATGAATACGTTGAAGTTTATTTTTTATAATTTCGATGTATATATTCACAATGATGCATCGCCTTTTATCATGGTTTGCCTTCTTTTGTTGACACAGATAACAGATAAAAGTGCAGTACGATAAATGAAACAGCAAAGTGAATTCATTTGAGTGACTTTGAATGTATGTTTTCTTTTCATTCGCATTCCTTATGATGTCTCCTTCAAGTTTTTTTTATTTCACTTGTTTTTCGTTTTGACTTTAAGAATAAGATCAACAAGAAAAAATACAACTTACAGCTATGTTAAAGAGAATAGAAAAAGGTGCGGCCAAGGATCAGCGCTCTCGTCGGGGGAAGTTTTAAAATTGGAAAAGGATAGAGAACGTTCCGAAAATCGGAAGTGTGCTATCAATAGATTATCAAACGTGTTGTAAACTACGAAAGGAGGGATATAAACCCCAGTTTTCCTCCCCACTCATGTTGAAATAAAATTCTGTCGACGAATTTCATCCAAAACGTATAATTCTTTTACGTTTTTACATTTTATTTTTGTCTGAAAAATAGTAGGAGAGTTTTATGAGATTTTATTGTCAGAATAAAACTTATATACTGGAAAGATAAGATATTTTTTATAGTACTCATGTATCAGAAAAAAAGACCAATTTTATCTTCACAATTTGAAATGGTAAGTGTGACGATTCTTGAGTTTATTCTCTAGAAGAATCCCCATTTCCCTATTATACATCTCCTTTTATAGCGAGAATCGGATAAGAGAGAAATAGAGAGAAGAGTACAATAAATAAAACAGAGAGAGAAATACAAGAGAGAGAAATACAAGAGAGAGAAATACCAGAGAGAGAAATACAAGAGAGAGAAATACCAGAGAGAGAAATACAAGAGAGGGAAATACAAGAGAGAGAAATACAAGAGAGAGAAATACAAGAGAGAGAAATACAAGAGAGAGAAATACAAGTGAGAGACAGAGAGTGAGAAAATAGATTGAGTGTGGTAAAAGAGAACAGTATTACATGATGCCCTCATTAGTAATATAGCATTGTATAAGAAAGAAGCGTAACTATATGTGATGAGTGAAATAAACAATGACTTGATGAAAAGACGAGGAAGATAAATCATTAGTTCCTACTGTCTATATACAAAATTATTAGGTAACAACTGTCTAAGTGCGTCTATGATATAGTAAGAACAACTAATGTAAATAACCAGTACACCTCAAACGTGACAGTGTATAATGGTTTATCACCAATTTCCATTCAGGTCGTCGCAGTAAGTTATGAAACCTTCCTGTGCATAAATTAAAGAAAATATGAAATTCCGTAACGAGCGATAATTTAAGCTTTTTTATTTGGTGAAGGAAAAGTGGATCAGAAGCGACCTGATATTCTAACATGTTGTTAACAGGTTAAAAATTTTGAATGCAACATTCATTCGAATTTTTCGCTCTTTCGTATAAAAATGATTTACTCTTGGTTACTCTAAAACAGATGACAGTTTTTTGAAATTCCTTAACGGTTACTACTTTTGGGATAACTCTGCTGCAGTTGATGAGAAATAGTTGACATTTTTACTGATGATAGATCTAAACAAATTCTACTTCTGATAGAAATTTCCAAAAGTTTGCTTGTATTACAAAGAAGTTACAAAGACTATATTCTCAAAAACTGAAATTCTGTAACGCTTGGCCGTGCTGAAAAGATAAGATAAGCAAAATAGAAAAGAAAAGACATTGGCAATTATATCAACATTGTGACTTTATTATTAATATATAATGTTAGATGCAAATCAATTCGAAATCGAAATAGTACTTATTATATTCATGGTTCTTTAATAAGAAAACAATTTTCACAAATTAAACAGAAAACACTATACTTCGATAGCATTCTTATTGCAACGTCTACTCTGGGTTCAATTTTTTAATGCTTTTCCTAAAACAAGGTAGCACTATGCAAGTAACTGTAAGAGAAACGTCAATAGAACGATGAGAGTGGGAAAATAATTTATCAGATTATATGTATGACAATGAAAATTTCTTGTTGAAGGTCACGAATTGCAATGAGTTCTTAAATTTTGCTTCAAAATTACATTTTTTAATGGAAATTCACTTTATGGAAGCCTTTGAAAATGGACTGCACGTATTGAGAATTCACCGTCGAATTTTTTCATTTAGATCAGATTAAGCTTTTAGAACGTACGACTCTTTATCTCATTCTCAATTAGGACATGGAAAAACTAGGTGGGGTGGGGTTGTGGGTGAGAGCGTGTTAAACACTCAAATAAATATATAGATTCAAAGCAGAATACGACGCGTTTCGAACATAGTTTACACGATCATCATCAGCTATGTTTAGAATCTTTAACAACAAAATATTGGACAAAGAAATTAAGAATTAATTCATATATATTCAAATAGATAATAATAGTATTTCAGTAAAGGAATTTTACTGATAGGAAATAAACAAAAAGAAATAAAATTACTAAAAGACCGAGCACGATTATAGTCGAAATCGGCCACTCCCTTGATGTCTCTTTTTAATATTAATATTTTTTACCTTGAACATTGCCTCACATTTATTTATTTCTGTTTTTCTAAATGAATTCTTACTTAATGAGATAGGCCGATATCTTTGCGTCCAGGTAAATGAATATATAGAAAAATTTTTGATACATGTGGGATCCTCAATTGTGAGGAAATTGATCTTTTCATAATATGAACAATAAACTTGAAAAAGTCATGGCTTACTAGTGATAATGATACTGATAAAATTAGACTTTGTTGCTTCCCAGATAGTGGAAAATAGTGACAATTAGTAAATCATAAGCTATCGTTGAACAAAGAATAAAGCACAAGTGCAATACAATGGATTGCGATGGACTACAACTGGATTACACAACACTCTAATGTCTGACTTATTTTAAAGCATATCCAGGTATTTCTATGTATTTCTAAAATACAGAGGTACGCTTTCGGGTGTGTGTGTGAGTGTGGGTGGTTACGTGGTTCTAGGTCTAATTGTGCGTGTGATTTATGTGTTTGCGTGCTCGTGGATGTTAGTGCAAGTATTTGGATGTGGGCGTCATGTTTGTGTCTTCTACTTTACTCGTCTACAAGGTTACATTGACACACAATCAAAACCAAACCCACACCCACAACCACACCAACGCGGACACCTATCAACACGCATACCAATACCCACACTCATACTTATACCCGCACCGGTATTAACCCTTTCTGCCACTTGTACTTTCTGCCAATTCCTTTTTGCCAATTCAAAAAATTGGCAGAGCGTCACAAAATTTCTGCCAATTGGCAAAAGTGTGTTGTAATTGGCAGCGTGTCTTATGATTTTCTGCCAATTGGCAGAAGTGGCTGTGAAACTATAAACTCGAATTTCTAAAT
Source organism: Rotaria macrura (assembly GCA_900239685.1). Taxonomy (NCBI): domain Eukaryota; kingdom Metazoa; phylum Rotifera; class Eurotatoria; order Philodinida; family Philodinidae; genus Rotaria; species Rotaria macrura. The sequence continues at coordinate 53,328 of OENT01000599.1, forward strand.
TAACTTGAAAAAATATTTTCGACCAAACTTAAAAATATATTTTTCTTCTGTTATGGTTTATTAGTTGTCGCTTCCTTGAAAATCAAAATTCATTCAAATTACATATTAAAAAATATTGTCTACAGTAAACATACATGATTCTTTTAACAAGAAAAAATTCGTTTGAAAAGAGAGAAAGTACAGATTCAGTGCACTTAGAAAATAATATATAAGTTAGGAGTAGAGATTAGAACGAAGTCCAGTCGAGTATAGTAGTAGAGAAGAGAAATAAAACACATCTAATGACCTTTGCGGATGAAATGAAAAATCAAAATGATGTGAAAATGTGATAAATAGCCCAGTATTTATAAATTGTGATAAGTCGGACTGTACATGAATGCAATTTAGTTCAGTAAGTTGGCTATCCAGAAAGAGAATGTAGGTCCGGTAATTCAACAAACTAAATCAGTTAGACCGATAGAATAACGAAAAAGAGAAAAGAGAAAAAGAAAGAGGTCACGATAAAATAGAGTGACTCAATGACTCATAGCCATTTGAAACGATAAAATCAGTCGTATTCAATCAAGTTTCTTCTTTCATATTTCCCTATTATAACCGGGCGACATCTTTTACATATAGAAATAGTATTAACTTAAGTAATCCGTAAGTTCCCATGGGCGACGTTTTGCCAATTGGCAGAGATGTCTGTGACATACTGCCAATTGGCAAAACTTACTATAGTTGGCAGAGCGGAACTGGCAGAAAGGCGAATTGGCAGAGTAACATAGATCCCCCGCACCCACACCCACACCCTCAGGACCCTGCAAAGTTCTTCTATACACTTGATGTTACTGGTATCATCGAGCATGTAATCAAGGTAACACGGCAAACTTTGCTAACCTTTCAATGATGGAACTTCCATCATGGAAGGAGTGGAAACTCACTTAAGTTCATAAAATCGAAAATTTTGTACATCGAAAAACCATTGTTTTCCTATAAGCCCATTTCAATGCTACAAAAGTATAGCTGCAGGTTTCCGGCAATGAAAATAAAAGCTTTGAATTCAAGGAAATCGATTGTATTCGATGAAGTCTTTATTAAATATTTTTAATTTCCCTAAAAGATCTTCCATTGGACGAAAAAACACAACACAGAATCTTGAAATTAGGAATTCAAATTCGGATTCCGGACCCTGACTCCTTTATGTGAGCGGTGGTAGATGACCCATTGAAATGCTACTAATGATTTTTGGTCGTTGACCGTTAACTTGTCACAAAAAGACAGGCAAAGGCAAACGTTTTCATTTTTTTCATATGACCCTCCCTTTTGTCGAGGAAATTATTGCCAATCCCTTCACCTTATGCCAATCTCCCTGTTGTTCTTGCAGATATGGCATCCACTAGCCGCATCGATTTTACCCATGCTTAACTGATTCATTGGTCCAATCCAAAACTCTCACCTGCGATTTTCGTTCTATACTCGCCTGCAGCGAAAATCCTTCTGTACATACGCATCGGAGTGACTGCTGTCTTTATCATATCCTCATCGACATCAACGCCTTCGAATGGCGTAGTAATCAACACCTTGAACTCCTATCTATTCACCAAATGGATGGTCATTGGGTTATTTCCACTAATGCTACTCACTCAACAATATCACTTGGCACCAAGGGGGAAAAGGCGATACTCCATCTACTCCAAAACAATTTTGGAGTAAAGCGGAGTACGACTGGAGTATCACTGGAGTACGACTGGAGTAGAGTGGAGTATCACTGGAGTAGACTGGAGTACGACTGGAGTAGACTGGAGTATCACTGGAGTAGACTGGAGTACGACTGGAGTAGACTGGAGTATCACTGGAGTAGACTGGAGTACGACTGGAGTAGACTGGAGTACGGGTGGAGTAAAAGTTACTTAGTAACGGAGTAACGGAAAAACGCTTCCTTCAACAACTTATCAGCAAAAGGAATTTTATAGAAAATAAGCGAATATTATAAAGGTTGACGAAAGTAAATCGGGGTCGGGGAATCCGAATCTGCCATCAGAATTTGAAAATATTGAAACGCGTTTTCTGAGAAAAAGGAAGGTATTAGAGAGAAAATCAGTGAATATTCGCGTATGTTCTCTAAAACACATTCATATAACCCAGAAAACGCCCTTCAATATTTTCAAATTATGAAAGCTGGTTTGGATTTCCCGGCTCCGATTTACTTTCGTCAACCTTTTAACTATTTACGAATTTTCTCGAAAATACCTAGGGGGAAAAGGCGGTACTTCAAATACTCCAAAAGAATTTTTGGGTACAGTTGAGTACGATTGGAGTAGACTGGGGTACGAGTGAAGTATAGTGGAGAAAGATAGGAGTACGACTTGAGTGGGAGGCAAATAGGATTGATGTGCATAGGAAGTACCGTGGAATACTGATTGCTCTCATATTGATATCAAAGTTAAGCTTCAGCTAGTTGTCATGCGAAATATGATTATAATCCTTTGAATACCATTTAAAAAAATAATCTATTAATAGAATGAACGTTTTTATAACTGTCTTCCTGCTATTCATGTCAATTATCAGTTTACCAACTGTCTACGAGTAACAAGTAATGCCAGTATTTCGTTTTTGAACAATATTCTCTGCGATACTCGTGTCTGAAAATTTCTTTTTCACCATTATGTTTCAAATAATCCAAGCTTTATAAAAATAGGTTTTAAATTAAGTTTTCCCAACAAACAATTATAGTTGATGTAAAAGAAACGTTCAATAAATCTGATCTAGGTAATGGAAAAGAGCATATCTATATACTCTAAGTAACAAGAATTGATAATAAACATTACTGTTTAATAAATATTTCACTTCATTAATCTAAGAGACAACTTTTTCATTTATTTTTTCACCAGAAAAAAACATGGTGAAGTTTAAATAAAGCACTGGTTCATAATACGTTATCATGATCAACATAAATTAGTAATAAATAACATATTAAATTGATTTAGTAGTGCATATTTCTGCTGACTGAGTACGTATGTTTTCAAAATGTTGCTAAAAGTCATAACAATTTCTAAAGTTATTACTATATGACAGAAGTGGGATTATTTCAAAACGTTTTTTCTTATTAACATCAAAACCTGAGATATTTGATTACGTACCAAAGAGCATAGTGCATCTTCGAATGCTTACAATCGTTTAAAATCATTGTATATTGAATTAAAGTTGTCAAAGAGAAACCGTTTGACACCTAATTGATTGACAACAAGTTTATACTCAATCATTGAAATATGTATTTATTCGCTTTTTAAGTAATTTACTTGTATACCATTTTATTTTTTTATTCTTGACATTTCGAGATCTTGGAATTGCTGAAATTGTCTAATGGACAATATCCCAATAGAACAGCTTATTGCCTTTTCAGGCGAAATTTTTTATCAACATGTGCAAGAACACTATGGAAAAAATGTCGAAATGATCCTTCGATTTCATGATATTGATAATTATATGATATTGGGTAGAACTAGTAAACAAGAACTTCTGGAAGCATTTGAAAAACCAAGTGATGAAAATGCTACCCGTGAATTACTTGATTTAAAACGCGACATATGCAACATATCTGAAGGAAAAATTTTATTAAAAATTGGAACTAAAAACAAGATGATCTTATTATTAAAATCAGCTCAAGATATTGTCAAGGAAAGAATAAGTCAACTCACCGATCAAACAAAATTAACTCGATTGAATAAACATCGATCAACATCATCATCACTTAATACTAGTTCAAGTGATAATGAGATGAATATGAAAACGTATGCTACATCAATAAAGGAATCTATTGTGAAAATATTAACAAATATGAACAATCATATCCATGGTCATACTTATATAAATTTATCAGCAAGCGATTTTGGTCTAATGATTGAGGATATAACAGATCAATCTGTACCAAGTTGTTCTGTTCAATGCATTTGTGGTGATCGAATCAAGTTATTTTTTAATCATAATCGATTTCAACTATCAAATTTAATCAAACACTTAAGAAATGATAATAATCGATCAAAACTATTAATGAAAAATACAAATCAAGAAACTAATGATCAAGAAGGTGTAGATGAATTTGATGAAATGGATGTTGATGAAGAATCTTCAAGAAAGGAAAATAATCTTTTGACGACTCAAAATAGATTGACTAAACATGCCAATAACAACACCGAAGATGTTCATAATACAGAAGTAGTGACAATAAAAAAGTCGTGAGTATTTGAAAATCTGTATAGTACTTTAGATGCTTCGTATTTCTGTTGATGATTAGTTACAGCCAGAAAGAAAAATCTCTAAATGAATTAGATGAGAACATATACAATAACATATTACCTACAACAACAACAACAATAGATCGGTCGGTCTTGTGAAATACAATATATGATATATATGTCATTTTTGTAAAACAGAGATGGTAGTCAACGGTTATCTGGTATACTGGCTACAGGTGGTGAAACACAAAGTTCTATTTCATTTATTTCATCAACAAAGTTAAAACAAGTATGTTTGACGGGTTTTTTTCATTAATAAGGTTTTTCTTTGAACATGATTATTCTGAAACGGGTAGGAAGCTTAATGTCCTCTCGAAAATGCTGAGAAATGAATATAAGTAACACGTTTTATAGTTAAATTTTTTGTGATATTTACCCAATGCAATATCCAGAAAAGAGTAGTAGTTTCAAATAATTTCTAATAATAACTTCTCAATTAATTATTGCTTTTAAAAACGTTTCACATAACGAAATACTTTCTGACTATTAAAAGGAATAGTTGCATGCATGATTGATATATGTATTGTTATGAGTCAAACTTGACAACGAAATACTGCTATACACTCATTGCATAAAAAGCACGTGTATGTCAGAATAATTTCTTTATTACAGCAACTCGTGAACAAGGAGCAATCACAAACAGAAAATTTACTATCAAACAATCGATATTCAACAACTGTCAAGGATCAAGTACGTTATACGAAAAATACATTTGATTTATTTATTCACTGTGCATTGCAGAATATCAATGCGAACCATTCATCACAATCGAAGAAACGAAAAATCAATGAAAATGACAAACGAATTCGATTTTACTCATCAACTAAGCATAATAAAAAGAAATCTGAACAAGAGGTTAGTACTAATAAATCCTGAGTATAAACATGATTTGAGTTATACTTCAAATCATTCAGATTGTATATGAAAAACTCCAGAAATCAGACATTTTGTCCACATTCTTGAATACAATTGATTCGAACAGACATCGTCCACCTAATAATTATCGATATCCAACTTCTGTATTACGATTTGCAACTTGTTTTTTCATATTAGCAGGTGTTTATGTTTATGAATACGTTCGTATCAATTTGAAATTTTTATTCCCATCAATTTTTACTGTGAAAAGATTTTATACACAAAATCCTTACTCAGAAGCTAGATTTAGATTTGATGAGTGCGTAAAGTATCTAAATATCTATCAATGTCAATATATATTCATGTCAGAAGATTGCTCGGCAATAATACCTCGTGTAGAATATGATTCAACATTTAATACTTTTAACGGATTAGTAACACCTATTTTAAATGGTGTTCCAACGGAAAATGTCTTTCAATTTAACTCTTTCGATGATCTTAAACGTGCAATTGAAACAACACCACGTTCAAATTTAGTCAACGTACATTTAGTTCAGCCTATTTCTACTTCTGATCCATATGCACCAGCGGCTACAGTTTTGTCTACGTATGGAACAGATAACAAGATAAATTCTATAGATGTTCTGAAACGGTGGTTGCATATTTATCAACAATTTTATGCACGAAATGTTCGGGTCCTCGGATATGCTACCGATGGGGATCCGAAATATTTGCGCGCTATGCGCTTAGCATCAAACTTTTTTGTTAAAACTCAAACCCTTGATATCTGTAATGATCAATTACCGTTCACTGTGAAAATTCCATCGACATGGTCGAATTGGTATTTCTTAGGACAATCTCAGTTGTTTACATTCTTGCAAGATGGTACTCACTTATGTACGAAGATTCGTAATCGTGCGTTGTCTAACCGTGTACAATTAAAAATGGGATTATATAAAGTATCAATCAAACATCTTTATGATCTCATCGAGAATACAAACAAGATTGATCATAATCTATCAAAATCTGACTTGAATATTCGTGATAAACAAAATTTTACTTCTTGCCAACGTATATCTAGTGATAATGTATTGAATCTATTAATGCTCAATGATCAATGGAAAGCTACATACAATTATATGCTGATTTTAAATTTGTTAATAATCACATATACGCAATCGAATGTTTCTTTACTGGATCGAATATTTTATGCTTGGATTGTAGTTTTCTATGTTCGATTATGGAGAATATGGTTGCNTTTTTGATTTACCTTTATTTGTTAATAGAACATGATATTCTTCCCCAATCAGTTGCTGATAATGTTCATTTATTTTCATCACAACATTGTGAGAATATATTTCGTGACGCAAGATCATTATCAGGAATTTACTCTACCCGAATCAATTTCACTGTAAAGCAATTTCTTAAAAGAATAGACAAGCTGAATGCTCTTACAGAACTCAAACAATTTCAAATAAAAAATGAATACGATAAAATTATATTTCCGGTTCATCACAAAATTAAAAGGCTTTTCGATGATACAAGATCGGAAATCAATGAGAAAAATATTTATTTTCATGTGGATTATGTTGAAGAAATCATCTTCAAAGCTTATGAAGTACCGCAACAAATGGCAGAGAATGTAGGGATGAATATCGATTTAATTAGAAATAATCTTTTCGATATTCAACAATCATCACAAATAGCAAAACAACTATTAAAATTAAATATTTTGACTGAAGAAGAAACACTTGTAATCGATGAAAAAGACAGTGATGAAGAAGATGATGATGATGATGCACGTGATGGTGATGAAGAAGGAGAAGACTATGATCATGAAGAACGTAGTGGTGAACAAGAAGATGATGGTGATCATTATGAACGTGCTGGTGAACAAGGAGAAGAAGATGATGATGAATATGAATATGACATTGAAGAGGAGGACGACGTAGAAGTTAATGATGACGGAGATAGTATTGAGCAATCAAACAATAGCAGTCACGACCATATTGTATCAGAAGATGATTCAAAACCAACATCAAGTTTTGAAAACGTCCAAGCAACAACATACTCAGGTGTCTATAAAAGAATGGCGTTTCATCCAGATTTTAATAGAGTTTATAAAATGCGTATTACATTCAATAGCTTCGATACGTTTCTCATGAATCTTGGGTTATGCTATCATCTACAGATATGAAAAGAATATTTTAAAAAGCAGATCACGCTTCTAATTCTTAGAATCTTGTATCACTATGTATTTCACGATACTATTCATGTATGTTAATCGTATTAGGTGCAGCATACATCTCTTCATTTCTTGAAAGTACAAAACTTTCTCAACCGATCATTTCTACAGAACTATTATTTAATAATTTATCGATGAAGATAGAACTCTTATGCTTATATAAAATAATCACTTGCTTGCAATAGCCATTTGTTAGTATGGTTGTCAAACGTTACTGTTAGCATTTAACGGGACAAAAACGTAGACTTCATAACTCCAATTCATAATACCGGTTTTAATCTCAATTCCTAACTTGCTTATCTCATTTAGGGCTTCGATTGAAAAACTCAGTTTGTAAAACACATGCTCACAAATACTTTTCCATTAATATTCATAAGAAAAAAAGCTGTTAGCGCAATCCCTCATGGGATTTAAAAATGTGAAACACGATGTAATTGCTTTTAACAGTCACAAAAATCTTGCTTTCATCCATGAACCCTGCTAGCCATTTACTCATGATTTCTCACTGACCTAACAGATCTGGAATAAAGAAGGAGCTAATTTACTCTCATCAGAAATTAGTGCCATACATTCTGTCATCCAGTACCAAAGATCGATGACGTTCCGTGACCCCATTTGGGACCGTCTATCACTTGCGCGACGGTCTTCAATCCTCTCGGTAACAGTCTTCGACAGGGGAACCACCTATCGGTAACGATCTGTGATGGTGGAATCACCTGTCGGTAAC
>OENT01000599.1:61744-93837 GCA_900239685.1 Rotaria macrura
GGGGGGGGGAGGGTCCAAATTTATACCCTAAACACTTCAACACTCCTTTCAGGTCGTGTTTCACAAAATGTTCTTGCACAAAGCAACAGCCGCTTGGTACTTACAGGATAGACAATCTCGTTTATCTTGTGATCGTATTCAACGTGTACAAGTAAAACAAAGTTGTTCTTAAATTCTTTGCCACATGTAGATTCATTTTTTATATTACATTATATACTTTATTTATTTCTATGTAAATTTTGAATTGACGTGTATACTTGTAAATCGATGATTCATTTAAACTTCAACATCTATATTTTCTGGTGAAAAAATAAATGATAAAGTTTTATCTTAGATTTATGAAGTCAAATATTTACTATACAATTATGTTTATTATCAATTCTTGTTACTTAGAGTTTATAGATTTGTTCTTTTTCATTAATCAGGTCGAATTTATTGAACAGTTCTATTATATCAAATATATTTTTTAGAAGACATTATGGTTCTAGGAATATTGTTTAATATATGTGATTTTTACTGTTTTGCGCTCATTCGAATCTGCAAAATAGTGAATATAAAAGTCTCGACGAAAGTATCAATCAAATTTGATTGAAACAGATAAAATACGAATCAAGTATCACAAAACTAAAGTGAAGTATAGGACAATACAGATGTGGCTGTGACCAGAGTACGTACGATAAGCAAAGGCTGCGCTGAAATCTCTTCCTTCTCAAGCTGAGTGAATGATAAGGGACTGGTGGAGTACGCGTGCAGTAGGACTACGGGGTGGGGGGGGGGAAGTTACCGTTACCGACCCATTACGTTACCGGGTAACCATAACTGGCCGTTACCACTTACTTAGTAACGGAGTAACGGAAAAACGATTCCTTCAATAACTTTGCAACAAAAGGAATTTTAGAGAAAATGAGCGACTATTTTCAAGGTTGACGAAAGCAACTCGTTGTTGAGGAATCCGAATCTGCTTTTAGATTTCGAAAATATTCAAGTGTGTTTTCTGGGATAAAGGAAGGTATTTTACAGAACGTACGCGAATATCATATTTAATTTCTCTCTGATACCTTCCTTTTTCCCAGAAACCGCGTTTCAATATTTTCAAATTCTGATGGCAGATTCGGATTCCCCGACCCCGATTTCCTTTCGTCAACCTTTACAATATTCACTGATTTTCTCTCTAATACCTTCCTTTTTCTCAGAAAACGCGTTTCAATATTTTCAAATTCTGATGGCAGATTCGGATTCCCCGACCCCGATTTCCTTTCGTCAACCTTTATAATATTCACTGATTTTCGCTAAAATTCCTTTTTCTGTTAAGTTATTGGAAGAATCGTTGTTCCGTTACAAAGTGGCTGGCAACGGCCAGTTACCGTTACGTTACCAAGTAACGGTAGCTTCTCACCCCAAGATAGGACTGAGTACCGGTGGAGTAGCGTGGAGTACGTGTGGAGTAGAGTGGAGTAACGGTGGAGTACGAGTGGAGTATCAGTGGAGTATCAGTGGAGTATAGTGGAGTAGCGGTGGAGTAGAGTGGAGTACGGCTGGAGTACGGCTGGAGTAGAGTGGAGTACGGCTGGAGTAGAGTGGAGTACGGCTGGAGTAGAGTGGAGTACGAGTGGAGTATCAGTGGAGTAGAGTGGAGTACGAGTGGAGTATCAGTGGAGTAGAGTGGAGTACCGGTGGAGTATGGAGTACTGGAGTACCGCCTTTTCCCCCTTGCTTGGCACCCATATACTTCAAGGAGCCCCTGAATGTTCTCCACAACAACCGCTGTATGTTGCTGGTAGTGGAAGTCATAAAAATCCCACCTAAAACCACACTCTTATGTGACTACTGCTCTACCTCAGCATCTCACCCGCTCCATCTGTTGCTGGTTCCAATGTAAAAAAAATATGTTAAAAAAAATCAGTTTTTATAAGCAAAAAAACGATTAAAAATCGATTTTTTGATTATTCTTTCTTACATGGGTTAATCGCTGACTCTCTAGGTTTCTACTATTATCAAAATCTCTCATCCTGACACGTACGCTTTTGATTTCTACAATCTCATGTCAAATCAAGGTGAAATGGGGAATTTAGAATTCCCGTAAGATACCCGGATACCAGCGAGATTCCCCGATTTCCAAGGGACTCCCTTTATGTAAAACGCAAACCGATGGTCAAAATCGCTCTTTATCTCCAAAAACTTTCAAATCATACTCGATTTTCTTGCCAGCACTCGTATACTGGCATTTACCGGTCTGAATATCTACCAGCTCGAAAAAGGTCTGAAATCGGTCTAGTACCAGTCTCAAACCGTTTCGAATGCTTGGGTTTCTAGCAAATGTTTTCAATCAAAACTTCTAGAATGGAATCGAACAAAATAGAGGGTCCTGCGATTCGAAAATGAACAACATGATGCGAATTAACATAATGAAAGAGTCATGATCTTATTTTTCAGGAGGGGAAGACACTTTGAGAGAGAAAACATTAATTCAAAAATATCTATTTGATAAAGACTGAGGTTGTTTATCTTCATCAAGTAACCATTAATTTAAGAGGTACATTGCGAAGCCGATTTTCGTAAACTTCAATGAAAACGTCTTACGTTGTATAGATATGACACGTAAAAATAAAACTAACTATTGAATGTTGTCCTATAATACTTAATCAGCTTCTCAATAGGACTAGAACAGCATTTCCTAACATCATCTTTGTGAAAAATGAAGCCATTAAAAGTGTGCCAAACCTAAAGTGATCAACTTTTTATATATTATTCAGACGCCTCTCTACTAAGAGAAGCCAACAACAGTGCTAATTCATCGACAATCCACATTAGTTTTTTATAAGCCGACTGATTTCAACGTTACTATGATAGTTCCATTCCTAGTTGTGCCAAAATCAATAACTTGGAAACTCATGGGAATTCCACGAGAGACATTATTTGATTTTCAAAACTGATCTACTGCTGGTAGACCGGCCTGTCTAGTTCGGTCTGATTTTTCCAGACAGGCACAGGTACTGACGTCTAAAAATGAGATTAGTTCCATCTATGCTAACAGTTACTTCATAACTTTCCTCGTTCAGTTTCTCTATCTTTCCGTAGTGTAGTTTCATTTTCATTCATTCTGTTTTCTCGTTCTTTTTATCTATTTCTCGTCAGTATCCATCATTCTCACTGACCATCAATATATTCTCTCTTCTTCTTATTGTCGTACGTGCTTCTTATTGTTGACCTTGCTATTGGTTTTACCTTCAAAAGTTTTATTATTTTTTTTCCTGAAGTCTATCTCTTCGCCTTAACATTCACTTGATTTTGACTAACTTGATGTGTCTCTACCTGTTTTCCTGTTTATTCTTTCTTCTCCTTCAGTGATATTATTCAAGCACAATGGAAAATTTTATAAGACTAGATTTCTGGATTAATCGATGAAATATAACGTGTGATTCCAGCTGCACTATATTTTTATGGCACGCATCGTTACAATAATTAACAAAATAATTAACTGATGAATTAAAAGACTCGTCTGTCAAGTTTGAAGACCTGCTCGTCCAAGGCTCTTCTATTGTCTGGAGGGAATTATTTCAATATCAGACCGAGTCGACAATTTATCACAATAGGGCAGACAATCTTCCGACAAATATCATGCTCAGATTTGTATTGATGAATTGTAAAATGTTAATGGCACCTAAATCGACACACTAATCGATCAAATATATCAAGGAATAGTCTGAGTATTAAGCAGCAGTATTATATAGGGGAACAATTTCGCTGAGAATGTGGCCATCAATAATGGAGTTCGCATTCCCTGTCTATTGACCGTAAAATTAGTTGAAACTTCAATTTCTTATAACATCTTATCAAGAGCAAACCGAATCAGACATGAACCTAAAGATTCGTCTGAGCTCTAAGAGAAGCTGTTTCCTTGATCAAAAATTGGACTACTGGCTGATTCTCAGATCCAATATTAATTCAGACCGAACTATGATTCGTTCAAATATAACATCAATCTGTAAATATTTCTTTATTTTTCTACTGGAAAACTCATTGAAAATTCACGGAACTAAATAAATTATGAAGCAATAAATAAAATTTTTTTGAGATACAGTTCTTTGAAAAATGTTTTTGCAGATAGACGCATTGGAATTTCATGAAGAGAGCATATCAAAAAATCTACATGTAGGAGATAATTTCAATATTAATGGGACTGCACTCAATACGAGAGTTCACATATGTCAATTTGCAGTAATAGTATAATCTGTAATTATTTCAACAATGCATTTAGTCTTAATGAATGCGTTCGAAAGAAACGTTTTAATATAAACTAAACTTTAAAATTTGGTGAAAAATTCTGAGAAAAAGAACATATTCCTCGTAGTTGACTCGATGCCTAGGAGTGCTCGACCGTACCCCTCCCCTGTCGAGTTGTGCATACTTTTTGGGAAATCCTCTACAGGTTCACCTCAATATGTCCTCTATGGATGGTTCCTTTATGGTCTAATTTCAGAAGCAGGGGGAAGGGATAGTGCTCCATGTATACCCCTCCTATTTACGCTCTTCACTCTAAAATACATATAAGTACATATTTCTTGTAAAAATTAGATCACCATCAGAACTCCGATCTCGATCGCATGACTGCAACAAAATAATAATGCCAACAATCTGTCTTTATTATTGACTTCATAAATTAATAAGCGAAATACTTTAGGAGATTAGACTTGTTTTATGCTTTACTCTACAATCATATATGATGGAAATCAGATTAAAGTTCATCAAAATATTGTGGAGAAAGGAACATAATGGGCTACCAGCGTGCCAAAATGCTCTTCTCTACTTTCCAAAGCGATCACAGATCCATCGACAGATAGGGCTTATAAGTGACAAATAATAGTATGATGACTATGGAAATATGGTAATACACTGCGATACGAGAATTTCAAAGCTGTTAACCTTTTATTTAGGATACATAACCGACATGCATGCAAATCGATTTTTCTTAAAGAAGGTGAAAGGTTTAGAAGGTAACATGTAAAAAAACAGCCGTAAAACTTAGTAGTGCATTTTCGTGATTTCTAGAGAATTCAGTAAGAGAATAGGTAAGGGTGTGGATGTGCGTGTGGGCTCGTGTACGGGTGCTGGTGTGTGTGTGTAGGTGTAGGTTGGTGTTTCGCTCCCGGTGTGCCTGTGCCCATGGTTGAGACTGTGGGCGAGTATACAGTGTTGTGAAAAATTATAGAATCACCTTCTACCTTAGACTTTTTCCGAATTTTTTTATATATCAACATCGCTTTTTCGTTTTAAATTGATCGTATATATATCAAATGGAATGTCCCCTTTCAATATTTATTATAATAAATATTGAAAGGGGACATTCCATTTGATATATATACGATCAATTTAAAACGAAAAAGCGATGTTGATATATAAAAAAATTCGGAAAAAGTCTAAGGTAGAAGGTGATTCTATAATTTTTCACAACACTAGATGGTTATGGGATGTGAACGTGCGGGTATACCTTTATACGTGTGTGGACGCAAATATTCTTTTGTGAATTGTCACAAAGGTAGAAAAAGCAGACCTCTGTAGTTTTTGGTACTTCTTGATATTTCTCAGTACTTCTCGGCACTTCTCGGCACTTCTTGGCACTTCTTGGTACTTCTTGGTACTTTTTCGTACTTTTGTACTTCTGAATAACAGAAGTCTGCTTTCCCCCCTAGATTCTTGCACACCCACACCCTCACCCTCAAACAATGTTCGATATTTTAGGACAATGTTTAGAGAATATTAACGAATATCTTCTATGTCTTTACAAATTAAAGTTACTTTTTTTGCCTAAGCTCCGACGGTCAAGAATTAGATTGGATCGATCTTCGGAGCATTCTCGTTATCCAAAAATCAAGTATAATCTGTTCACCAGCAATGATTTAAGATGTGACTCATCCTTTATGGGCGGAACAACTCATGTTTCTCAATCGTGGACCAATTTACGTTCTACCATGCCAATTACATATTTTATCAAAATCATCTTTAACCCTAGCTCAAATTATTACGAAAAAAATGGCACCACTTCGGCGAGAACTCACAAAACTGTTCACGAAATATCGAGTCGATCTTTCTCGACGAATGAATTTTGAAAAAGAAATTCAACAATTATTTAATGAATCATTTCTTCGGTCTATGCCACCTGTGCTTGAAGAGCGGGCACTCTATGAAAAAAAAACTCATTCAATCAATTCGAAATCGATTGAAAAAAGATCAACTTATTCTACGACGAATTGCAGATGATATGAATACGTATTATCTTGATCGACTAGATGAATTTAATCAAAAAGTAAATGAACACATTCAAAATTCAACTTGTTATAAACACACAGAATAACAACAATTAAATGAAATTATAAAATCTATTGATTCTTAATTAGATCTGTTCTTCCAAAGGAAATTAATTTATAAAGATCATTTAACTGAATTGAGTGTCAGGAAAAAATCAAAAAGGATTCTTGCATCTCTTTATTTCTTACCGGAAACAAACCAAGATGCTTATATGTCAGTTCAACCAAGGTTATCTTCAAATTATCATTGTCCAATATATGCTCTAGTTACGTTTCTTGATTGAGTTCTTCGACCATTATTTGATAGTTTTTCTCGATCCACTACATTTCTTAATGGTGGTGATTTTATGCAAAAATTTCCAGATTATTATTCACAATCAAATCTTCTCATACCAAAAACATACTTAGCAACGTTTGAAATTCATGATTTAAATACGACCGTCTCACATTCGACTCTTTTCGATGCATTATATGCATTCTTAGAGAATCCACTTATTATTGGTCGACATGAAAGATTATCGAGCAATGCCATTGTAGAATTAACGGCCTTAGTCTTACAAAATAATATCTTTTCTTAGGATGGAAATATCTATCGATTTATCAAAGGATGAGCATTCAATTTACCATTTCCTGAATCGTTAGTTACTATATACTTGCATAACTGGCAAATACCTTTAGTAAGAAAAGTTCGTATCAAAGATCTCTTCTATGGTCGCTATAATACACTCTAAAAAAATAGGATTTTTAAGGAGCTTTAAAAGGATCTTCCCGTGGGCACACCGGAAGAATTTTTTTGGGTTCAGTATAGAACTTTAAAAGGTTTCGTATTAAAGCAACAAAACCTTTTCAAGATTTAGGAAACCAGAAAGGTTTTGCAGCATAAAAACAAACCTTTTAAAGTTCTATACTGTATCCAAAAAAGTTCTTCCGGTGTGCCCGCGGGAAGATCCTTTTAAAGTTCCGTAAAAAACCTATTTTTTTCGAGTATAAGATAGGATTTTCGACATGAAATGAATCCATGGGTGAATTACAAGAATTATTCGACGAACTTCAACATTCCTTAGGTCCCGATCTTCAAATGACAACATTTATTGGTATTAATGTTACGTTTTCTTAACGCTTCCCTTGAAAATCAAAACGGACGTTTATGTATTTGTGTTTATCATGATTCCATAAGTCAACCATTTTTATTACCTTATTCTCATGATCATCCACGATTAGTTCATCGACGGTAGTTCCAATTAGCTCTTCTACTTCCTGGTTAATATTGTAACTCTTTTGAAAATATCGAAGAAGAACGACTATATCTAGAAGCAATATTTCTTGCCAATGAATATTCACTAGATTTCATTAGATATCATCTACGACCATTCTTTTCGAAACTCAATTATACTTCACAACAGTAAATGAATCACAATGAATTCACATATATTTCATTACGTCGTGACTTATTCTGTTACATCGAACAGCAGAAATGTGAAATCGAAGAGAAACAACAACCATTACAAAGGAATCAGCCATTGATTCAATTAAAAAAGTATGCATAAAACTTGCCATATTGCTTTTTTCTTTTTTATCTTCTAGGTATTTTCGAAAATATAATATTGCAGCAATATTCTCATGTGTATATTCTATGGTTTGCTTGTTTGCCATTCATCAATCCTGATGTTCTCTTGGATGCAAAGAGTCGCGAGAACATAAAAAGGGAACATTATTTTAAAATTAGAACAATCTTTACCTAAAATATATTTCTTATTTATGATACTTGCAGTGTTATAATTTCATCGCTTTTCATTATATTATATCAAAGACAACATCCAAAGAAATCTTTTCCAGTGAAAAAAGCAAATTCATTGATCGAAAACCAACATTAGTACAAATTTCAATGATTTACCACAATTTAGATCAATACAACCATATATCTTCTCTTATATTCACTGATGACAGGCAGACTCTGTCTTGGATGAACTTACTACTCAAGCTGAAAAAACTAAATTATTTACGATTGTTCCAACAATAGTTTCATCAAATTCAAATTATCTGCTTATGCATGTTGAACTAGTTCAGGACTCTCATACAATCGTTGCTCTGATCGAATATTTTAATGAAACAGACAGTAATTCATCCTATTACTATGAACTTCGGAAATTCTTCACAATTCTATTCAATTCATCAAAACAATTCAAACAGGGGGTCATTTTATTGATCAATTGGTGCCATGTATACATCATGGCATATTTACAGACAGTGACATAACTGAGGATTCAGTCAATTAGTGTTCAAAAACAATTTAAACAATGGTATAATAATACATTTCGCCATGAAATAAAATGTCATGGATATGGTAAATATAATGATAATGAGGGTTCATTATGTTCATGCGCTCATCGTCCATACAAATTGTCGTCATGCCAATGGCAAATGTCTAAAGCAATTTCTTATACGTTTGATGAACGTTATGATTTCTATGCATTTGATATTGGTAAATGTTTAGCTATTACTAAACTTGGACACATTGTGAACAAGAACTGGAGGAATTCAAAAAATTAATCAATTACAAACAAAAGCTACAAGTCGAAAAGAAGAATCTATTATATAATACATTGATATAATCAAATAAAAAACAAAGCGAGCAACTCACTGAAATTTGAAGAATATAAAATAATCTTCTTTTTGTTTATGTTTCCCAACATACATCTCTTTCCTTTTCTGCTTGATACGAATAAATTAGTCATTCATTCAGTGATCAATCATTAGTGTAGTATTAAATGTTTTTGGTTTGAAAAAACGTCAGACCAGTCCGTAATTATATTAAATGTTTCTCTTCTAGATTCAAACTAGCATAATGATCTACCATTCATTCAACTCATATCTGTCGTGCATTATATATTATTTATCAAATATTAATTTCATTCTTGACGATGATGAGACTCCGACATCTAAAAATAAAAATTCGACATGGAAACAAAGGATATTTATGATATGGGATTCATTTATACCAAAAAATCGATGATTTCTTCTCTATTGTCTTTCATTCTTCCAATATGATTCAAACTTGGAGTGATTTGGACACATATTGACTAGATTATCGAAGTCCTTTTGTAAATAGTGAAAAATCGCTCGACACTTGGTATAGTTAAATATTTGATCACAATAAATAGTGTCGTCAGATCCTTGATTTTAATGATACAGATGACCGCATCTGTTCATGTTCACATAAACTATTTACACTTCCAAATGATCAATGGTCCCTTTGGAATACAAAATGGTTCAATGTTAATCAAGAAAACTGAACATGCGAGAAAATTCAAAACCATATAATTGGAAAACCTATTCCTCAATAAGTACACATTAATCTGAATACAATATTCAAACTACTTATGACATTTTGTCTTTTTAGAGTCAGTGAAACTTCATCATTATCATAATCTTCGAATATTTGAGAGAACTAATCTAATAAACTTCTAAATAATTGAAATAAACCGAAATCAAAAATATTTTATGTTTCTGTTCACTTTTACTTCATACTACCATGGCTGCTTCTAATTCTCTTCTGTCTTCTACTTTAGATAAATTCATCTCTAGCACTGAAGAGTACTATCTTATCAAAGATACGAAACGCGTGGCGAAATTAACTCTGCATTTATTTTAATTAAATATTTTATTTAGCTCATCAATTTAAATTTGATTTTTCGACTTTATCGATTGCTGAAAGTCAAGAGTTAAGACTAGCAGATTGATTTCTATGGTTAACATATAGCTCGATCTGCTTTCATTTGCTTCATGTCTATTTAAAATAAGTGTTGAGATTTTTTGGGGTTACTCATGCAAGCCTAGGTAGAGAACAAAAAAATGAAAAAAAAACATTTATGTTTTGCATTACTTCAAGGATATCAAAGTTACTCGATGCGTTTCACTGTTTCAACAACATTGTCTATTATACTCTATGTGTATATCATTTGACATGGCTGCATAGAAAATGGAAATTTTGTAATATTTCCTTCATACAATCTTAAAAGAACACCTTGCTTATTTTAGTTCTTCTAATCCTGGCATTGCTGTGAAGTTTTTGATGATTTTCATCTGATGACTCTCCTACAAAATATAACATTTTCCCAATTAAACTCAGAATTTTCTTCGAGTTTTTGTCGAAGATGATGAAAAGCTATTACTTTGCGTAATCGGAAATAGCATATTTTCTTCTAACTGGTTATTATTTTTCTATGAAAAACTACTTTGACTAAAATGCAATCTTTTTAGTCTTTGCCTATGTTTCAAATTCGACTACTATTTTATATTGTCAGGTTTTTCGCTTGGTTACACTCCAAAAAAAAAGCAAAAACTCTTGTTGAAAGTCTCATTAGTCGTTTTTTGAAAATGAATTCAACTGGTGCCTCATAATAAATGGCAGGTTTTTGTATTTCTTATACTGGTATACAAATACGTTTTATCAGAAAACAGCATCTATTACAAGATGCAGCTGGAAAAGCTCTATAACTTACACGGTAAATCATACTTTAATATTGCCCTTTTCGTTTTCGGAACCAGAAAAATTCCGTACCACCAATTTCCGATGCTGCGACAGGTGGTCATACAGAATGTGACCTTTCTAAAAAGAAAAAGTACACCAGCTAAATAAGTTTCACTTTCTAGATTGTGAAGCTTTTCACGTTCCATATTGCGTATATTTTGCTTTTCCAAGAAAACGTATTAGGCGATGATAAAATTCAATTAGAAGAACAAGAAATTCCTCTTTCATTTAGAATATAATATTGTTTGCATACCTTCCTATATCGATCACACAAAGTTTCACTTACTTTGACAACAACATATTAGCTGCTCTTTGCAATTTGTACAGCTTTTCAGGCTACAGTTTGCGTTATAGTTTGTTTTTCTAAAAAAGTTTGTTACGCAATAAATAGACGAAACAAATAAGAAGGAATGACTTCACTGTAAAACAATCTTTATAATAATAAACAAAAAAAAAACGTTTTTGATAGGGTATTAAACAGAAAAATGGTTTATGAGAGTGCAACTGGACACAAACTCTTTTATTCCGTACATGACGAAGATAATAAACGGTTTTTACGTTTATGATTTCGGAAAAGGGTTTATCAGATATTTTAAAAACGGAAAAAAGGGTTTGTTTCCCGTTGCACTTTCATACACCCCTATTTTTTACAGTGTTTGTCCCATCGGTAAAAACTTATCACATGGGATTTAGTCTTTTTTGAAAATTTAACGTACACAATTAAAATAAAGTTTACTTTTTAACATCTAGAGCTTGTTCAGCTGTATCCTATGAAGCATATTAGTCTTTTAAAGACAATATTTTAGGTCGTAAAACGGCTTAATACGAGAAAAAATAATGATGCTTTTGCAGCATCAGAAATTGGGTGTACTGAATTGCGCTTTTTTGGAAAACAAAAAGGGCAGAATTGACATATGTTTACCATGGAGGTCGTAGAACTTTTTGCACTGCACCTTGTGGAATATTCTGTTTTTTATTAATAACTATGTGTATATCAGAATAAGAAATACAAAAACCTGTCATTTATTATGGGGCACCCGCTCGAAGGCATTTTTAAAGATGCAAAAAGTGCAAAATTAAAGCATTTTTCTTCTTTTAATATTTCCATGTATGGTTGGATAGAGCTCGAAGAGTTTAGTAAGAGTAAACGAGTTTAATTTCTTTTAACGATAGTTGATTAAAAAATGAAATGTATCTCGATACTCTTGTACGACTCATTATTTTCTGAGAAGTCGGCGCATTTAATTGTTTTCTTAGTAAGAGAAAAAGTTGATGCCTTGATATTTTAAAACTGACATTTTCAGATTTCTCATGAAAACCTGGGTCTATGACGCTTGTTTCCATTGATGTTCAATAAACATGTGTTTCCATCAGGCAAGAGTAAAAAATTAGGATGCTCCAAAACTTTTGAAAAACTACGTATTCTTTTCATTTAAAAGATATGACTAAATGCTATAACCGTTAAAACTAGTAGACATTGCACTTCAAAATTATAACTTAATTTTTTAAGAAAATATTGTTTTAGATCAAACTATTCTTGAGGATTCCGATGAGATGAGATTGTGTCCGTTATAGGATGGTTTCTTGATTGCAATTCGGTTATCGGATCATAAACTTCGTAAATTCGGGATCAGCAAAAAAATTGAGCCGAATTAGGGTTGTCATTTTCCTGTTAATTTAAAATAAATATAAATTTTCAATATTTTATTTCTTTTAAATATAAATTATGCGAGAAATAGTTTATTTTTAAAAATAAATATAACTTATCATAATTTATATTCTGCAACGGAAATATTTATATTTAAAATAAATATAAATGATTGGTATTTTAATTTACGTGTAAATCAAATAAGAAGTAAATATAACTTGGCACCCCTAAGTCGAATCGACTGAGCTATTTTTACATTTCCAAAGACTTTCGTTTTTGAAGAGTTTCAATCACAACTAAAAGTCAAAATTTTTCATGAAAACATGAAATTCAAGAAAATATATTGCCTACTACTTTCTGATACGATAGCCGAGTTTTAATGAAGAAAACTTCATATCACTGCCACAATTTCATCTCGTCGGGGATTTGAAGAATAATTTTATCTGGAACAATATTTGTTTGCGTTAGTGTTGGTTCACGCTAACTCTAAACGATGATTAAGATGCGCCTTCTAGTATAATTGGCTAGGACAACTGCCCGGATAGCAGGAGGTGTGGGTTCGATTCCCACGAAGGTCACTTTTTCATCGTCACAGTCACAAAACAACAGTGACACTGCTTGTCTCTTTCGTTCTATACATATGTAGAGCTAACAATATTTCCTTGAAAAACTATAGTTATACTTTAGAAGCGAAATATCTATTGGTTCTAACGGTATATACGCAGGACAAAGCTACCCAATAAGATCCCATCGAATTCCGATGGGTGGTTGTTGGATGTTGGAAAGTATTGGAATTCCTGTGTTCCATCAAGAATCAGTGCCATTCAAACACTTTCTGACACCCGTAGATTTCCTATGGGATCCGATAAAATCTGATGGTTTTCCAATTGATTCCAATGGTATCTGACAGGCGGATTCAGTCACTTGGGTAACATTTAACTATATCTTTAAATGATAAAGAATACGTAGTTTTGGAAAAAAAATTTAAGTACACCTTCCTTTTTGACCCATGCATGATAGAAAAGTATTGTTATTGAACATCAATGGAAACAAGGGTCATACGCCTAGTTTTTCATGAGAAATCTGAATATATTAGTTATACAATAGCAGTGGCATCAACTTTTCTTCTCTTAGGAAAACCTTGGAAGTGCACTCAGTTTTCAGCAAAAAATAGTCATACAAGCCTACTGAGAAATAATCCATTTCTTTAAATCAACTATCTTGCAAAAAAAATAAGCATATATATTCTTATTCAGCTCTTCGAACTCTATCCAACCATAGATGAAAACACAATTTTTCTTGTTTACTTTTATTTTGCATTGTTGACGCACTAGCATATTTTGGCTACGTTCATTTGATTAAAAAATAAGTATCGCCTCAGACGCTTAGATAGTATGCAGCAATCGGTTGATGAAGAAATAGCGCAGCCAGTGGCTCAAGGATCGAACTGGATAAGAACTTTTATCGGCTTATTGAGAGAGTGTAACTTATTTAAATCGAACTCGATCAATGCCAAAGCAATACGATGGGAAAAGCTATTTACACGACTTTATATTACTCTAATATTTACATGTGTGGTAACAACAGTTATTTATACATCCCTTTTACCACGTACTCATGCGTTTAAAATATTCAAACCTTCTATTCAAGTATTCAATGAACTTGATAAGAATTTTCATGGTACACTTAAATGCCCTTGTTCACAAACTTTATTGGGATATAGCAATTTTGCTCACTTACAAGCTGAATTTCATGAAGTTTGCCAAAGTCAATTTGTTTCTCAAGAATGGATCGATTCGGTTTATCATGCTAATGTTTCATTTATTTCACCAGCTGATGCTCGAACGATAATGAGTGGTTTTTGGCAATTCATTCGCTCTTTCTGTACTTTGGCAAAAGATACTTTCATCGATGCCTACAATGATTTTCATTCAACGTCCTTATTGAATCCTTTAATTCAGTCTCAGTCTCATGTTGAAAACCAAGTTGGGGCATCAATGAACTTTTCTCTTAGATCAGCTGTGAGTAATATGAAGCGTAATCTATTCGTTATTCGAGAAACAACGGTAGCAAATGGATTAATGTCAACATTAGCTACCAATTATTATTTCATGTCGTTTTATGATTCTATAGCACAAGCGGCAGGAACAATCGTAACTACTACTAATTATTCTGGAGGCGATTGTTTATGCTCAAATTTAGGGAGATGCCCTCAATCAGCTATTCTTTTTGATTCAAAGAATAATTCTAATCGAACTATCATTCCTGGAATGATGTGTGATTGCCTATTACTAGATGCTGTACTCATTTCATCACTTGAATGTTTTTATGAATCATGGTGTTTGTCTCTACTCCAGAATACAATGAAGATTAATATGAGAGTAGAACCACTTAGAAACTCTAGTCAATTTTCACCAACCATCACTATAAATACATTACTTAGTGAGCTCATGATTGAGCAATTAAACACATTTGTTAATTTTTCAGCATACTACGCCGGATGTAATCCAACATTTTGCACATATTCTTATGCGCGAAAATTCAACATCCTATTTATAATTACAACGATCATAAGTGTAGCTGGTGGTGCTTCAGTTGCATTAAGGTTCATTTGTCCAATTCTAATTGATACGATAGTGAAGATCAGTAATTGGAAACGAAGACGAGAGCCAACTGATATCGGGCAGAATCAGACGTCGAACAAACAAAGAAGATCATTTAAATTTTTTCGTAAGTTTTCATTAGACTTACTGTTTAAATTTAAGAATAATTGAAATATGAGAATGTCGCTGAAGATATAATACCCTTATTGGTATAAGTAGAAATACGTGTACAGGTCAAGGACTGTCGAATAGGTGTCATGCTATATGAGATTAGCTAGAAGCTCTGGAAAAAGTAGAAATAAAAGAACCAGAATAGAAGATTATAGGTAGGCAATGAAATATGCGAATTGAAGGGGTCTGTAAAGATGTTTTATTAAGTTTTAAAAATCAATACACGCAATGAAAAATGCATATAATATATTTTTACGAGCTCGTCTGCTAATATAAGAGAAAATCAATGCAGGAAATCAAATCAGCGTCTGTGAATGTGATTTGAACTGGAAAAGGCTTGCCAATAGACCTGAAGTATACCGGCGGATTTTGTTTGTGAAGGTAGAATATAGTATCGCTTTATATCGAAACTGCAAAATCTTTTTAAACTGTTTCCTAAAAGTAACATAATTGGGTTCACTTTTAATAGAGGCTGATGATCTGATGATGTCTGAATTACTTGTACTAGATAAAGATTTCCAGTTGCAATCTTAACTCTCCATGATAAATTCGACATGGAGTAAAAAGTGCTACCTAAGGTAAATTAACGATTCGAACCGGATGTTAGAATGACTCTAGACAATCTTGTGAATAAATATGTGACAATGGTAGCCTTTAACCTTTCATCTAATCAATGAAAATCATGAATCTCTAATTTCTTGTATTCTGAAACAATGCATAGAGTTTTTTTCAAGCACTTTCTAAGGTTCCGATGCTGCTTGTCATGATCAAAAATATATTTTATAGTGAAATTTAATTGTTGAAGGGCGGATTTGAGAACACTAGCATTTACTCTTTATTTTAGGTCAAGCATTTATCCATCGATCGTTTTCATACATTGATGCCATCCGGAACTTTATTTCGAAATTGAATCTATTCAAAAGTTCATCTGTAGATCCCGATACTCTATATCAACAACAGATATCTACTCGATTATTTATTGTTTGTTTAATCACCAGCCTTTCCGTATGCAGTTTCTACTGGTTTCTATCGAGTGAAACGAATGTAATAACAATATCTAATCCATCTCGAGCTGTCTATGGTAAATTATGGCAGATTCATTTTCAAAATCTTCAATGTCCGTGTTCTGAAAGTGCTGTATCATACTCGGATTTCATCGATATGATCCCTCGTTTCCACCAATTGTGTTCTAGTAATCTTACTTCACCAGACTGGTACATGCCTATGGCAATAATTCTAAAACAAACTGATGGAAGACTAGACGACTTTCAATATGTACTAGGCGCACATTATTTTTACGCGCTGAACACATTTTGTTCACTAGTAAAAAATGTTGTTGATGATTCCTATCGAGTATTCTCGTCGAAAGTCTACATAAATACTTATGTTCTATCAGAGTTGGTTTTTAACACTGAAGTATCCAGTTTGACTGATGCATTCATTGAATCAACTCGTAGTCAATTTAGTCAAATACTTGATCTTGCACTTCAAGCTATTCAAACAAACCAAGCCGTTGCACGAACAATGTCAAATTTTAAATCAGTAATGAACATAGACCATTCAATAAGCCTTATCGAGTCGTACATGAAATATGTAAATCCCGATCTACCATACATACGCACAAGCTTGTGTTCGTGTATGAGTGTCGGATCTCAATGTGGCTATAATGCATTTGTGAGCACTACAATCAATAATTTTTATGGGAGAATTTATCTCAAGCATCTGATCTATAGATGTCTACCATCATATTCAGCACTTAATTCAACACTCGAATGTTGGTATGATCCTTATTGCGTGGGTCTTGTTCGTGATGCGTATACTCAATCAGGAGTTCTCAACACATTCGATACTATACCACTTTCGATGAATATTTCAAGCCGATTTCCCATTAACAATACTGTTGGAACGATGATGAAGGAGTTATTAATAGAAAATTGGACAATCATTATTTCTTATGATAAGTTTTACAGCAAATGTGCGCCTAGTTATTGTTCATATTCTGTTGAACAACGATTCAATTGGTTCTTCGTTGTTGTCAATATATTGGCGCTTTATGGTGGTATAAATAAAGGTCTTAAACTCATTATACCCATTGTTATTACACTTACTTTCTTCGTACTTCGACGAATGCGAAACCAAACTCGAGTAGGAGGGTTAACATCAGTGAATGCAAGTAATACAACAAACGGTAGGTGACATGTATGGATTTAAAATGAAAACTATTCCTTGAAACTATTTTGTTTTGTCAAACAAACTTTTGCTTTTCCTTTTGTGAATGATTTTCATCATTGATTTTGATAATTATCTGAGACACGTTTATGATAGATTCAATCAATACTTTGAAAATCAATAAATAACTAATGATATATCGTTGATTTTCTGTTATTTATTGTAACGTATTTTTCTAGTATTCATCTTAATTGAGTCCATATGAACATGACTTTTATTGACATATCCACTTCCTTATAATAATGATTAATAGTAAAACAATATTTTATTTAATAAAAGAATTGAGCATTTATATCATTTTGTAGAAGCAATATATTCAATTGAATAATAATAAACTATACGCTTGTCCATAATTTAATTAGAACACCAAGACAAATGTAAATGTCGATGCCATTTCTATATACACACACTTTGCCTTGACTTTTTTGTGAAGTGTTCAAACACGAAGGTTTATGTTTCATGCTGTCAGTGTGGAAAATAGATGAAAGAATTCGAAATAGCTTAAGTATAAGACTTCTATAAACAGATAATAATGCATTGTCTTATATTGTCTGAACTTCACCAGAAAAATATCATTAGTTTCGAGGGTTACAAATATCTAATAGTCTAAAACACAAACAATGCTTCTGCGAACAATATTAACGAAAACATAAAACATAGTTCGGTAGTGTTTAATCAAAGTATCTAGGATCGTATGCATATTCTACATTCTAATTAGGGTTATTATATTTTAGGTCCTGATATTCCTAGAAGAATTGGGTTCAGACAATATCTATGGAACTATAATATTTTTAGCTCTCCAGCAAGTACCAATCGGACTTTATCGAAAGAACTTTGGTCAACACGTATCTACATCGTTCTATTAATTGCTCTCGGTACTTTAGTTATTCTCTACGGTAGTTTAAGTACACAAGTGAAAAATGAAACTGTTCTTATATCTTCTCAGTCATCATATAAGAATCTTCAACTTTCTTATTCTGATACACTTCAGTGTCCTTGTTCAAATATATCTATGGCATACAGTACTTTTACTGTTTATTTGAATGCTAGTTTTCATCCAGTGTGCTCAAGTATCTTTATCGTTGATGAATGGATAAAAGCCTTTAATATATTTGGTGGAGCTATGACATGGCTGTTATCTTCAAAGGATTTTCGCCAATGGGGTGTTCTGTACTACAGACTTATTCAAGCTTTCTGTACGTTGACTAAATCATCGGTCGTATATTCTAGAAATCAATTTATGTTGAAATTATTCATAACTGCTAATGTTATACCTCAAAATCAATTCCAATCACGAATTGAAGAGGTCGTTGAACTTTTTCAACAATCAATTGAAACTCAATATATTCGATTCTTACAACTTTTTCAAACAAGTGCTCAAGGAAACAGTTTCGTAACTGTTTTAGGAGCAAATATATTGATGCAATACGTAACTGATCCATATAATACTACATTTCTTTATACACCCAGGCTCTATAACAATGATACTTGCTCATATGCTACTTCAGCTTCGTGTGTTGAACCAGCTGCATTCTACTATGAAAATAGTACGTCACCTTTTCAGTTAGACAATATTTTCTATGGTTGTTTTATGTTGGATTCGATCTTACTTTCATCATTATCATGCTTTTTCTCGAATTCTTGTGTTGAGAGTTTCAAGACCGCGTTTATGAATAGCATTCCTGAGGGAATTTTAAGCCCTGCAATATTCAACAGAACTACAGTGATATCCCCTCTATCTAAAAACTCTCGTTATACTGTAAATGATACAATACAAACACTAATCAATAGTTTGTTTATTGATTCTTGGTTCCATGAAATATCATACGACCAGTATTATGATACATGCGCTCCTACATACTGTACTTATATGTATTCAAAACAGCTCAATATTCTTTATACTTTAACAGTTTTCATAAATGTCTTTTATTCACTTTCTATAGTGCTTCGTTTTATTGTTCCTCATATGATAACGTTCGCTTACAATTGCACTTTGTTGTCATCATGTTGTGAGTAATATGCAAATTAAAATACTTCATCTTTCTATAATCTTATCGCTATCTTATTCAACAATTCAAAAATCTTGATGATGTACTTTTGTGTTCTTCAAAACTTTTGTCTGTTCTATTACATTTCTCAAAACCTTCTTTCAGGGCTTGGCTCTTGAAACTAAAACTTTTCTCAATAAATATCTACTGCTTATTAATAGCGCTCAGCATGAGATTTGTTTTTAACTACCTGATAATCCAACTGATATTAAAATGATAATTCTAATTTTGATATGTATGAAGAATGCAGTTTTTTACTACAGGGATACCAATAAGGAAGGGTTCAGCTTCATTCTTCCCAAAATTGAAAAACACGTGCGATCATTTATTTTTTATTGTCACTAATTATTAATTACGCTTTTATGTTCACAGTCCGATTGGAATAAAATTGTAAGTAACCCATCAAATCGATCAATAATTATTAACTAGAGAAGTTTGTCATCAGTAAGATGTCTGATTTGATCATCTCAGTGTTCTAAAATTGATAAAGTTTTTATAGCACGATACATTTCACTAAAAACAGGGATAGATCTATCAAGTAATCTCAGTATATAATTCAGAATTCAGAAAGATTTAGTATTCACATTGATCAGACTAAGAGTAGAAATGTCGATATCAAAAATATTGAATTAAATAGCAAAAGCTTAAATAATTTTTCTTTTCTTTTTCTTATATCTAATGATAATGTCATATCAATGATGTCATATATACTGATACAATAAATTAGTTAATAAAATATTCTTTTTGTAAATCAGACGCAGTGCGATCAAGATTAATTTTACATTCCATCACGAGAAAGCAAGTTCACATATAAAGTATGATTGTTATATACTCTTCAATTTTTTTCAAAAGGCATATGCTGAAAGAATCATATCTCAGCATATATTCTTTGGAAATTATGCATGCAAATAGAGAACAACTCGTAAAATGGTATGGCAGATTACGGCGAAATTCATTGAAAATTAAGGCAATCAGCAGATGCGCTTCGACCGGTTGGAATGATTCTCGTGGATAGGCAAACAACCGGAAAATACAATGTTGTACTACGTTGTAACAACAATGATAGAGTACCAAAAGACTTCGACAAATATTGAAAGAGTGATGGCATGTATTGCAATCAATCAATCAAAAATAATGACCAATATTTTTTCTCGGATAAACATGTTCATCTTGATTGCATCGCCCCTTGAGCTTTATTAGAAAAGAAATCAAAGGCATAAGGTAATGTGTAAAAACACTTATAGTCTTGATTGTTATCTGATAATAATTCCAAATCGCAGCAAACATACTACTAATGGTGTTCAAGCCACAATGAAGTGCTAAATGTATTGAGGAGTTCATTGGTTGGCTGATCTGTGATGCAAACATGACATAGATTTACGAACATTTTAAATCAAAGCGTTTTCACTTCGGGTAAATTTTCAACGATGATTTGCCTGCATTCATGTTCATTCAATTTAAATTTGAGTTGTTATAGAAAACCAATGTCATGCACTTCCTCTGTATTTGCCTTCTTCCCATATTTGCTGCTGAAATGTGATATTTTGTAAACGAGAAACTTGATTAGTGTTGCTAACTGCAGCTGAAATAATCAGGCAAACAGATTTAAAAAAGGAAGCATTGTATTAACTATTCCTATTGGATCCTTCTTTCTTTCGTGAAAAACAACACAACTAATAATCCAGTTGAATGTAGATAATTCCGTTTTGATATTTTTAATGCTCTTATGCGCCAAAATTTCATGAAACATTCTTGTGGAGTAACAAACCCGATTCCGAGTCCATATTACGAAAGTCGTCATGGTGCTGAAGAAGGATATTGATCTATTCATTTTCCTTGCACAGAACAGCGAGAACTAGAATGAAAATCTGTTACAAAACCCTATACTATGAAGTTGATCTTCAACTCATCGAAATGGCAATTGGACGAGACAATGTTATTCTATTACATGAACAAATTTAATTGAGTTCATTTTAATGAATTGTACTTTAGGAAACGATTGTGCCAGTAACTTTTGCCTTTATATGGCATTGAGAAACGACTGAAAACTTTCTATTCCTGGCCCAAGTATAGATGTGAACTACAAGAAGATCGAAAACAACGCGCCAAAGCTCATCAAGGCTCACCCACACTTGAAACAAATGTCTCTAAATTTTTTTATTTTTCATTTCCAATGACAATGTGCGTGTGGATGTCTAACGATGAGAAAGTGGATCAAGTAGTGAAAATATTGTCTATACATGCACACAGATCTCATCACCCAAACTCATCTGTTGTGCACGCACATTCTTGGGCAGCGAATTATAGTACTAAAAGTGTAAGCAATCGCTTCTTATGGAAAAATACTGGGAACCAAGAGAAATTTATTATTTCCATTATTATCCACATGAGCATTAGCCACATGTACTGAAAATAATGAATACAATTACTTTGCTTAAGAACTTTGTATATTGATGCACATGCTAATATCCATATGCCGAATACTTATGGATTCAAAACGTAAAGGGAATTCATGCAGTCTGTATGTGAGTCTTCATTTCGTCTACACTTTCATGCGCCCAAATCCACACTCTAGTCAAATCAGAAAGTTAATGTACACTTTTGAAAAGAGAATGTCGAATTCTGTAACGTAATCCATGGGAGAAATAGAGTATAAATATGATCGCTTTCGCCAGCGAACCATTGTCACGTATTCGTCGTCTTCTGCTGAAACTCAACCTTATATAAATGGATTAGTATACTGATGTATGGCCATTTTATCAATAACCGAATATGTGTGCCATATCTGCAAGTTCTTTTTAACAGCGTGAAGAATCGTATCGTACGATTGAATAAGTGAAGTAAAATATTCATTTTGATACAATAAATGTGAATTCCGGTTGAATCTAAGATATACCCCAATTTCAAAACTTTAGAATAAATAGAATGATCGATTATTTTCAGATATACACTGGACACAATAGAGTCTCTCCATTTAATTCAATGTACGTAATGATTAACAGCTACGTTTCTATTGCAATCAGTCTTGGGCTAGTGCACTTTACCAACGAACTTTCATTATCAAAAGTAAGTGTGACTGTTAAAACAGATTCATAAGAGCAGCGTTGAACTCTATTATTTTCATTAAGAATGAAGCATTGAAATGGAACAAGCCATATGAAAACCGTAAGTTACTAGTGCGCATGAATTCGATTGTTTTATGTTAACGTCTCTGTGAATCCATGCGGGACTAGTTGGGGGTGGGGGGGGGGGGCAAATAGCAATAGAAATGAATTTATGATAATCGTTCCATTGAATACAATGAATTGATGGCACTTCGTATTATTGATGTTTCTGTGTGATTAAGAAAACTTTGACGTGAAATCTATTTTATATCGAAATATGTTAGAATATTTGTTTGATGATTGATTGGTGGTGTTTGGGTATAATTATGAGTGACGTAGGATACTTTGGGTTTGAATTCGTGTTTTTTCCGTAGGGGTTCGATCAGAGACGGGACCAAAAGTCGACCTGGAGAACCAAGATAGAAATCGACGAGCTCTATCGAATTGATACCTTCAATTACTCATTCGATACTTTAAACCTCCCTCAAACTAGAAATCCTCCGAATCGTGGGTTTTCATCGTAAAACTTGGCGGGATTTGCTCAACGAGGGGACCAAAGCCGTTAAGTGATGCAGGTTGATAGACCGATTTTAGGATTTCTAGTATTGTGATCCGATTATACCTCGCTTTGGGATTCGGTGTATGTTGTCTGCGGAATTTTATCAAATTCTAGAGGGGCTTAACGAGTGGGGGTCGCGTTGGACGTTACACTCCCCCCCTTCCTCCTGCATTTGATAATTTTGGGTTTTTCGGACGTTGAAATACAAAAAAAACTGTTTTCTATGGACCTCTAGTTGCGGAATTGATATGAATAAAGGCCTTACACCTCACCTGTTCTCGAGACGTCGGTACGCTCCTGAATATTATAGTTGGCTTGAAATACGAAATAGTTTAGAAATAAAAGAATATGAGTTTTCTATCGAATGGGTTATTTGGTCCTCAACCCGGAATCCCATTTCATTTTTTTACTTGGTTGGATCCCGTAAGAGGCGATAGGCTTTAGTATTGTATAGATTGTGGTGGTATGGCAAGAGCCACCGATTCTGGTCTGGTTCGTGTCGGCAGGTGCGGGTTTCTGATGAGAATACTGCTCCAGGAATCATTGGCTGGCGTAAATACGCTTCCCAGGAGAATTATTCCGACGATTTGATCCGATCATGTTTGTATCGAAGTTTCTCTAATCCGAGGAAGTCCTATCGGATCCCTGATTTCAATACGACCTTCGGATCCTTAGTGTCGGATTTTATCGAATCCTACTATCGGAATCAGATTGGATTTCATCCTATTCTCTAATGAGGGCTGCGCAAATACAAATACAAAATGCACTCAGTGTTATGTCTTTATTTCTCTTATTCTCTTACTCATTCTCATCTGATATCACCGAGACAGCAACGTGATGGTATGACTACAGAACGGAACAAAAGAGTAACCTCCTCTCG
Source organism: Rotaria macrura (assembly GCA_900239685.1). NCBI lineage: Eukaryota > Metazoa > Rotifera > Eurotatoria > Philodinida > Philodinidae > Rotaria > Rotaria macrura. The sequence continues at coordinate 85,823 of OENT01000599.1, forward strand.
CATGGAATCGAACCATGCACCTCCTGCTTTCCGGGCAGACGTATTAACCACTGTACTAGAAAGGAGTGTGTATCATTCGTTCCGTCTTATGGCAGAAGGGGAACACTTCTGACATAACACTCAGCGACTCACAAACCCCCAAAACCTAGAATCCCTTACCAACTAATATCAGTTCAGAGAACGAACCTACAATCCATAACCTTGCCCTATCATGTATTATCATGTACTGGGTCAAAACACCTAGAATCACTTATCTTGTACTCACATGTATTGTCATACATTATCATGTACTGTGCGAAAATACCCAGAACCACTGAATCTGTAAATACATGATAATACATGCCAATACATGTGAGTACTAGGTAAGTGATTCTAGGTTTTCGGGGTATGTGGGTCACTGAATACATTTTGTATTTGTATTTGCGCAGGTATGGATCTAACAGGCCTGTAATATTGGGATTAAATGCTGATTCGTACACAAATAAGTAAATCAGTTTCCCCCGTAGGGTCCGTTAGTGGTTCCACAACCAAGGATTTCATAGGGTTTCATCGGATCGTAGGATCTGATACAATTCGTTATCGGATTGATTGACACGAGTTATTCAAGAATCACAAATACCAATACAGCTCAACACACGCTAAGGAAAGAGGAGTCCATCGGTTCCCGCTTTGTGTATTTACGCATCGCACTTTCCAATGTTACGTGTTTCCAGAGACGGATAATAGAAGAAATCAAAGCACTCGGGGTACTGAACGCTTCTCTCTCAGATGCTATGCCAAGAAATATGATTGAAAATGTATCACCATGACAGACCTCGACGAGTTCAACTATGAATCAGTGTTGGTTCAGTTGGAATCAATCCCAGGGGGAATCGTGTAACGTATTACGCCGAAATCTAGTGAATGACAGTAACCAGGCGGTTTCGCGCAACCTGGAGAAAGATATCGAGTTTATGAGGGTTCGAAGCGATAAAGCTCATCGAGTTCTATGTTCTGATACCACTTTTAACTGTTGGTCTACTCGTTGAGCGAATCCCAGCTGGCATTACGACGAAAAACATGGATTTCGGGCAGATTTCTGGTTTCATGCGGGTTTCAAGTATCGAATATTGTTTTAGAGGAATCCATTCGATGGAAGTCGTCGAGTTCTATCTTGTGTCATGTAGTTCCGCTTTTGGTCCGTTCTCTGAGTAAATCTCGACGGGTTTTTACTTGAAGAGTCTGATTATTGCCTCTTTTTTTGGTAGTAGTTTCAGGTTTTCTCCAGGTCGAAAGGGTTTTGGAAGGAATCCAAGTAGTGCATTGGGTAGAGCTCGTCGATTTCTATCTTGGCTCTCCAGGTCGACTTTTGGTCCCGTCTCTGATCGAATCCCTACGGGAAATACACGAATTCAACCCCAAGATATCCTACGTGTATGAGTATGGATGGATGTGACTAAAGAAACGATTTACATCCACAACCATGTACCCAGACTATCCCTTGCATTACAGTGTTAAACATGAGTTGTTTGGAAGCTGAAACTTTAATACTCAACAAATCAGACAGGTCCTTTTGAAAAAACGTCAAATAGTTGATACCCACATAAACGCGAAAGCAATAAAACGCTGTTTTGACGAGTTGAATGACAACATTTGTGAAAACCAACGCCATAAAACCAGTTTACTTTACAGATTAAAGAAATAAGCATGTTTGTGACGCATGTATCGACTAATTTAGGAAATCAAAGATTGTTAAGTGACATAGTTATCGGTTTAAATGAGTTAGGAATAAAACTAATATGAAAGTAATCGCTGTTTATGATTCATTCGTCCAGCATCCTGTCGTAAGAGAAATATATTTGAAGTAAAGCGCAACAATGAATTTCTTAAGGCCAAGTGATTCCACTTCGATTGCGACATTGGAAAGAAACATAGTGTGTTACGTGGATGTCTGAATTGAACATCACTTCCAAATCAAAAAGCAAGTTTCGAAATCGTAGATTTATAATGAATAAATTCGATTAATGATTAATTTGATATTCCATAGAGTAGGTTTTTACATGGCTTGACATCATCATCTATCTATGAATGATTGCTTATTATTTGTCTCATTTTAGTTTAGTATTGTGTGATGCTTACATCCACAACGAAACGTGCCCATTTATATTCAAATTCGATTAAGAATGCCTGTAGTTGTACTGACTTTATTTCGAAAATCATATCACATGTACTTCTTTCTAATTAACAAACGAAACTTTTATCCGAACTCGAATTCATCAATTCAACGTAGAAGAGATCTAATTTGTATCCACTGTCTATGATTAAAAATCGTCTAAAATAGTACTACTTTAATAAGATTTTTCGTCAAAATAATAGTTCAAGTCGATTAAACTTTCGTAAAATTGGTTTTCATAGTAGTGAACCTAAAACACACCCTTCTCTCTACTTTAAGTTGAAAAGTTGCTCTGTTTGTGCTTTTCGAAATTCTCGCCTCGAAAAGCAGTAATCAGCATACTAGATGAGCCTATGATACATATCATGCTGCAAGACCTTATAACATGCTATATCTATTCACGTAATTACTAAAGCAAAGATTAATTATATAAGCATAAACCCATAAGTTTTAATCGATTTAAAATTAAGTGCTTCGATTGAAACCGGATATGGTTGGATTGAGATTCAAATAATGTATCTAATAGTCATGTTAAAATTGATTACCAATCGAATATATAATGTAAATCGATTTTTAGAAATTTAACTGATTTTAATTATTATTTCATTTTAAAAAATTCGAAAAAAATGCAGTTAAAAAAGTGCCGCTAAAATTGATTTTAACCAAAAAGAAAATAAATAAAATAAATTTTTTTCCCGTCTTTCAACTCGATCACTTTTCACTATTGACGCACTATTGCAGTATAAATTATGTTTAGTATAAGTAGAAAATTTAAATCATCTATATATAAGTAAGTTTGGTCTAATCTACCCTGAAGTGAGTATTAACTAATTACAATACGTCAAAATATGAACTGTGCGCAATAGCGTTAAAACGGTTTTCCTTGAGCGCCAATAAACTTATGAAAAGTGCCTGAATTTCTGCGTTTTAACGCGTTCACTTCACAACGCCTTTAATTGATGTTGAAGTGAAAAACCCATCTATTGTTAAACGCCCAAATTTTCGGACATTTCTCTACATGTTCAACGCGTTGAAAAAAACAAGATTACCGGCGTTTTAACCCGTGAATTCTTCATATTTGTCTGCTTGAGTATATGAGTCCTGTGCGACTTGATCACTTTAATAAAATAATTTATTTAAAATTTATCATTGTAAAAGCAAAGTTAATAAATTGGTGATCGCTCAAATTTTCGTAGCCTGCTACAAGCATATATTATGAATAAGAAACAGTTTCGAATTCAGTGCTTATGACATGAGAGTTTTGCTAAAAACGAACGGTCACGAATTTTCGCATCTGAGCGTATTTACTAAGCATTCTGTGCTATTACAGAAAAAAACACTCCGATAATTTTGTACACCCACTATGCGTAAGAAACCACAATGTCAAAAAAGGAGTATAATATCCAACGTTGTTATCTTTATCTATTTCCAAGTTAACAATCACCTATATACTGTTTGATTTTTTGCACACTATAGTAGTTACTTGGAACCGATCGTGTTTGAGTTAAGCGTTCGCCAGTAAGGCAGATATCTCTTGTAAACCTGTTGAGGAGATCAGATATATGTAATATTTTAAATATCAGCAATACATTGTGAATTCATAGTAAGAGTCGATCTGTTCACTGCATGGTAAAAACTGCTCTAAATTTCAGCTATTGCACGATTATTAATGCTCTTATGGAAGATTCAAATAGGTTCTCGTCTCTGCCATTTTGAGCAATAACGACAAAGTACATAAATAAATCATTCACCATAAGTTATTACAAGAAAGATAAATGAAAAGAATGAATTACCTTCGAATGAAATATGTTACAATTTAAATTATTCCTTCGCTACTCTTCTTTTATAGCTAATCTATTTGAGGGCGACATGCTCTTTCCCGCTTCAAAGCAACCAATCGAAGTAAGTGTATCATATGTTTTGCACTAACAAAATTTATCTCTGTTCTTTTCAATAAAATCAAGCGTGGTGTGTCGCTGCGTGGTGACGACGTACGTTGGCCCGATGGCATTGTACCTTATGAAATTGCATCCGGATACAGTTAGTATCTTTACATCCATAAGAGAATTTTTTCAAAAACGTGGCACGTCTTTCGTGAAGTCATTTTATACTATGGTATAATAGAAAATCACAAAGCGATCATTCTTTTATTTGAAGGTTTTGAACAAGAAGGATTCATTATTGAAACGATGCAAAAAATGGAACGTCTAATAGCGATCAATAATGTACGCTGTGTAGAATTTCGACCAAAAGTTTCATCGGATCTGTATTATATTGTAATAACCAACGGAATCGGTTGTTCGTCTTATGTAAGTAAGATGTATTGAACAAATGACTTACAATGGAAATAAGTACTTAGTAAAATCCTATATTCATATCTTATTAGGTTGGACAGAATGCAGATATCAATATGACTCGTACAGTAACATTGCAACATCCGGGCTGTTTATATGAAGGAATTATTATGCATGAACTGCTACATGCATTAGGTAATTGTGTTAAATGTGCTTTATTAGCATTTCAGTTAGAAATCTGAAAAGATATTGAAACTAGAAATGGAAATATTTTGGTGTTTGATGCAAGAGTCTCTTCAAAATTGATTCCGATCGTATATTATGAACGAAATTATTGCGACACAAACAGCTTCAGAATATTCGCTGACAAATGAGAAATATCAGAAAATGATACATATTTTTGAACTTTATAAACATCATAAAGTGAAATAGTGTATATGGCCAAGTACCAAAGGAGATAAAACTAACTTGGACATTCCTCCATTTTCCGGCATCGTGGCCATTTAAAATTATATAACTATTTAAGAGAGAAATTAAGAGAGATCGAAACAACGCAAGAACTAGTCTAAAGTTAAATTTTTGATTTGTTATATACGTTCCAAAGAGTATCATCTAGAACCGTTAAATCGAAAGTTTTAACCCATTGAAAGTGTTTTGTAATTAAGTGACTATAGTTCAACGTTTTACCACTACCTACTACTTTAAAAAATAGTCATACATCACTCCATCAATGTTTCGCACGATGACAGTTGAACAGATTACAGCATCTTTTCATGAAGTACAGAAACAGACAGCTTGTGAATAAACTAAATAAATTGAATTACTTAACATGTAGAATATCATCAATTTACTGGGGCTATATAGTCCATAACATGAGTAAAATGTGTCCTACGCTATGTGTTTATTACAGTTCACTTTTGACAGTAAGTCTCATGTTTGTTTGACAATCAAAACACACCACGACGAATTTTATGCATTATGCAACTATTGATTCTTCAGGAAATGGTTAGGAAATATTGAAAACAAAATTTCACGCTTGAAAGCAAAAGGGAGTTACATCTCTATCAAATTTAATGATTTTTCAAGAGTTTTTAATAGACAAAAACCAATTTTGACTGGTTTTCATTTTCATGACATACTTGTAAAACAAAATCAAGTTAATATTGAGAATCAATATAAAATACTTCATTCAATCGACTAAATTCCTGAGATCATTTTTTACAAGAAGAAATTAGCTGCGGTCTCCCAATGATGTATTTTATTGAGAGATGATTCCCGAAACCATCAACAATAGAGGTTAAGGTCAAATTTTAGTTCTCTAAATGAGTTTGTTTTCCGAAAGGGCATACAAAGTTACTCAGAGACGCAAATTTCGATGAATTTTTGCCAATGACTTCTAATGCTTCGCTCATGTGAAATTTTTCTCCCAAAAAATCCACTTGTCAAGAGCTATAATTTTTCGACTACTTCTGTTTATGAAGTTTATCCTCACAACATTCTCACCAAAGCTAATAAAAATTAAATCAATCAATAAAACGGAGACTGCTCTACGAAACTCTACATTTCATATACTCCATCACAAAAATGGAAGCGGCCCATTCTTTGACGACTGGTACCGGTCTGAAACAATCAGACCAGATCAGTCGTCTACCAATTTAAGTACTCTACTGATAGTAGATCAGTTGTCAAAATGAAATAATGTGTCTCATTGACCTCTCACGAATGACTAACTTTTTGCATACGACAGAATTAGGAATTTAACGGTTATACGAAAGTTGAAACCGGTTGGTATATAAAGGACACGTAGTCATTACCGACGAATCAGCCCTATTACTGGCTTCTTATAGTGGAAGAAAAGCGTCTGAATAGTAGGACAAACAGGGTCATCACCGTAGATGTTTCACGTGTTTACTGGTTTCACTTATCTCAAGGGTTATGCTAGAAAATGCAGTACATTTCTTGTTCTACGGAAAACCTATTAATTATCATATGACATCATTCAATAGGTGATCGTCGTTTTATTGTGAGGTTTCGTATCTATGTAACATAAGAGTTTTTCATGAAAACTTGTGAGTATAAGCTTCCCGAATTACCTCTTAAGTTTATGGTTGCTTAATGTGGACAAACAGTCTCAATCTTTATAAAATAAATATTTTCTCTCTCTCTATCTCTCAGAGTCTTTTTTCATCCTACAAAAGAAGATCCTGACTATTCCATTATGTTTATTCACATAATATTGTTCGCAGAACCTTCTATTTCGTTCTACTCCACTGTGTCAGTTTTAGTTAAAAACCATTTTTAGAAAACTAAGCTTTTGAAACGGTTACAGAACGGTTTCAAACCATTTATAGACCGGTTCCGAATAGTTAGACCCTTAAATATCCGTATGTCAGCTGGTTCAAAGTTTGGAACGCTGCCCCGGTACCGGTTTCATCTATGAAGAGCTCTAGCACTTACACAGTCACATCATATACTCGCATCCTATCCATTTATGACAAGATTAATCTGCACTGAAGTTTGACTGAGATATTCAAAAGAAGATTAAAATTTTCAAGAAACAAAATAATATTTTGCGTTTTAAATCACCAAACAACTTCTAAATTGTTAAAACCTTCCTTCATATTACGTTATCGCACCTAAATATCATTATTTATGTTTGAATACTGTTAAACTTATAATAGCAAGAGTGGTTATACCAAAATCCATTATGCTATTTTGTAAATAGCAATCTTCTTCTCTGTTTAACTAGGTTTCTATCATGAACAGTCAAGGCCAGATCGTGATAATTATGTTCGTGTCAATTATGACAATATAAAAGCAGGTAATAACAAAGTTAACAATAAAAGTGATAGAAAAAAATCTTAAAACAAATCATTGCTTTTTATCTTTTCATAGGGATGGAAGGCAATTTTGACAAATATGATAGCTCAATGGTGGATACTCTAAATACATCATATGATTATGCGTCAATAATGCACTATAAAACAGACGCTTTTTCTGTTAATGATCTTCCAACAATTGAACCCCTTCAACCAAATATTACAATCGGACAACGTGATAATTTAAGTTCTACAGATATACAAGAAGTTCGATTATTCTACAACTGCTCTGCTGCAGGAGTAACATTACCAGCAACGACTACGCCCACAACAGGTAGCTATCTAGGCACTAATGAATTTTCTTTATTACTTGATCCATCTTGAATATCTATGCATTAAATATTCTGCGTGTACAGTCATGAGACCCGAAAATCGCAATTTCGTAGAGTTTTGAAACACGGGTTTTAAAGGATTCTGTGAGACAGACGAACTCAATGGTTTAGACAAATTGAAATCTAATTCTCATGAATCTTGGTGTAATCTTCTTCTTTTCAACATCGATATTCCTAACCAAACACTAAAATAATGCAAAACCTTCTTCTTTTCTAAATAGTCAATCTGTATCAGGTCAATACTACCTCATCCTCAATATTGACCGACAATAGTCAAGAATATACTCGACCTAATGTTTTAAACTCAAGCCACTACTACGACACATTTGAAGTGAGCGTTCCGATGGCTGGATTATAT